>JAWWEQ010010881.1:0-42005 GCA_035583055.1 Torymus tubicola | reverse complement strand
TACAAATAAATTAGATAACTCTTCAGAGGGCAACAGGTTATTAACAATTTTAAATGTGACAAGGCAATCATAATAATAGTGTAAACTATTAATTGTTGGGATGCCAAAATCAGATCCTAAATGCGTATAGTCATGATCAAAACGACTCATAGATCTGTTAGATTTAAATGCTAAATACCGGAGAAATTTATGTTGACTTAGCTTTTTGCAGTTGATTAAGCTTTTTATCAGGTTTTGGAGCGTGGATTATATAGAAGTGGAGGTATATAAGAAGTGTGACATTGCTAAGTGCTGTACTTTGGTCTATATTTATTACAAGTATGGTAAAGCTTACTAGTACAAAATTTTGGAAAATCATTTGTTATGAACAGTACATACAAATTCCTTGCATACAAAACCGCACAACATTATTCTATACATGCAACCACGTTTAATATACCATCGTATTATCTCATATATATAATATTTTGCATAACATTAGTGATAACGGATTTTTCTAAATTTTTTTTCAATAAATTACATTGTTACATTGTTCGAGCTCAACACGCACACGCGCCACCGACACTAAGCATGATCGACGCGTACTCGCAAATAAATCAAACAAATCGAGAAAAAAGCTCTCTCTCTCTCTCTCTCTCTTATACTCCGTGTAGTTACAATGAATCATTCGCGTAAATAGAATGTTGGATCGCGGATCCCCTTTATTGTTTTGCCGTGATTAGTCGAGAAGGAAACAATTCGAAGGTCTCACTAATACACCCATTTCGCGCTATATATGAAAGTAGATGGAACGAGATTAATGGGCGCGCAGAATGTGTATATATATATACAGAGGGAGAAAAAGGTGCGCGCGCGAGCGCACAACGGAGGAGACCTTGATTTTATCACGTGACAAGTCACGACCGCGCAATTAGAATACGAATTATTGTAATCGCACGCGACGCGCCTGTGGGGTGCGAAGGGAGCAGCAGTTCCTGGAGCTATAAGTATATATAAGAATGCTAAGGTTTTGTGCCGATTTGTATCTCAGAGATGTATATATATAAAAGCTACCTGAGAGGTATAACGGTATTAGTGTCGTATTAGGTAATCGATTGATGTCATGTTTCTTTGCTTCGCGATATGATGGTTCACAAATGTATTCATAAATGATATGAAACGACTTCATTTGCTTTGTATTATAGACTCATAAACGTTGTTTTTTACTTAACGATGATATATGACGAATTGTAAAGCATTATGGCAATAAAATGGGTTTGTTTTCAATAATCATTAAAAATCTTTTGGTATGTAATTCGTTAGGGAGCATTGAAGAAACAGCATATGGACTTTATATAAAAAAAATTATAATGAATAATAATTGGAACTCTAACAAAGTAGGATTGTTGTATATATATTTTCAATCATCCACTCAAACTAATATATACAAGCACAAACCCATTCTCCTTCCAATTCCATGAACCCAAACGAAAATGTAGATCAAACAAACCTCGAACAGTCCAACATATACAAACGCGCATCATCATGCGACTATATACGCGTGCGAATCACCTGCACTATGCACTTATACACTTGCGCTTAGCCAGCATGGAAAATCAATTCGACCGCAAAGTGGCTGCGCACACGTGCGTGCGTCTTATCTGCAGGATCACGCAGGGAATAAACCGCTGCTGCTGCTGCTGCTGCTGCTGTACACTTGCTGCTATACGCATGCATGAGGCTCGCGTTAATGAAGCGGACGCATCCGCGTCGTGTGTGTATGCATGCAAGTATATATATAGTGGGTGAGGTGAAATGCCTTGCGTGCGTATATATGCCGGAACGTGCAAGTGCCTTCTATGGGTAATGCGGTGGTGGATGGCTGTTGTGGCTGTGAAGGGAGAGAGAGAGAGAGAGATGAATGGTTTGAGAGGAAGATGGGAATACGTGTATTTGGATGAAGGTGGATGCGGTGGAGGTGACATTTGATTTTTGTTTGATAGGTGGTTAAATATTTTTATAATTTTGTATTAAGTAAATTTATATATATGAATAATTTTAGGAGTAAAAAATTTTAGTAACTAAAAATTGCATACAGAAGGGTCAAAGAACGAAGAACTTTGTTAATTTTGTATATCTATAGCACTACAGTCCAAGCATTTCATAACGTAAGTGTAATTTCTGATAAAATTAAAACAAAAATAATAATATATAGAAAAATAGTTCTCTTGAAAGTATATACGAACATTTTATTCTAAGCAACGACGCGCTTAAAATTATACAGAGATTTCGGTTATCGCCCCCTGGAAATTCCTTCATTTATTAATACACGCCGCGCGTATCTTATAATTATGATAAGCTGGAAGACGCTGAATTATCATAATTAAACGCACGCACGCACGCGCGCATGTTGCGGCCGCGGCGTGATTTTGCATATATATGTTCGCGCTTAATGCTTATTTAAATCGCGTTCGTAATTAATAATATCCACACTTTTCTGCGGCATCTAACTGTGATTTTATTTCATTCGCGAGCGAGGATACTAAGGAGCATAATTGATTCAGCATTTATAAGAAACTCTATACGAATCGAAAAAAATTCGTAGATGTATTAATAAGCCTCGAGCTATAATAATTAAATTTTACAGTTCATTCAAGTATCACGACTGTAGTTCTATTATTTTTTATTAGTTTTAATCATTGTTTTTTTATGTAATGACCAACTTTTATCGATGTATTTAATTAATTTCTAACAAATAAGCGTTATTTTCGATCTAATTATAAAATTCACACCAATATATATATAGTAAATTAATTTTCCATTTCAAAATAGTCAAGACCCAAAACAGCTCCTTTACAACCATATCTCCTCAAAAATATTTCAAATCAATGTACTACACGTGAAAATAACAACGCGTTTGCTCTCAATCCATCAGCTATATATATATACCCATATTCGAATTAATTGGGCACGCATCAGCGTATATAGCCGTGAGTTCATCTCATCGCGACATCGACTCCCGTGTATATATACCCATCCCAAACGAAAAGAAAAACAACAACTATATACTATACCACTACCATATACCACCGCGCGTTTCGTCGTCGTATAATACGTGCGGCTGCAGGAATCTCTCTCCCATCTTCGGGCTCTTCGGATATTAAACCTCTATATATACACGTTGCTGTTCGCCGAAACAACACAAGAGTAGCTAAAGTATATATATACATATATACATACACACACTGTATATGTGTATCCGTTCTCTCTTCGTCCCCTGGGAAAGAAGCCAGCCAGCGAGAGGCATCGGCGTCCTAACGATCGTTCGATCTTACAAGGCTTATACCACGTGTATATCCCATAACCAGGGAGGGGGGGGGATGAAGTTGTTCGAACCCACGTCTCGCCATAAGTCACGCGCTTCTCTCTCTAAGCTCCCTCGATGCAAAGTAAGACGCGTGTAAAAAAAAAGAAAGACACCTAACGTATTACACACATATACATATAAGGGCTCTAATACACGATGATACGCGCGGCGAGTATATCGTCTCTCGAAGCAAGAGCGCGGCTCTCGCGCGCTGACCTTGTAAATCGCGAATCTCGACATAATATCAGCTGGTACCCGCTTGTTCTATCCCGCGCGTATATATATATATATACCAGCGTAAACGGGATGACTACGGGTGAGTGCGTGATTGTGTGTGTGTATGGGGCTATAGGTGTGTATATATATATATGTATATATAAAAGAGAGTTGGGATCGCTAGGAGAGGGTCTGTTAATTATATCGACGCGCGCGAAATATCCTCGTGTGGATAATGGGATAGTAGATCTTTTTGCGTCGTGCGTATATCGGGGACAGCTACGAGTTGCGTTAATTTATTTCTAATAGGCAGGTGGTCATGGCTGGTAAACCAGGGTTTGTATGGGATATTCTGAGGACTTTATTATTGTCTTGGAATATATCCTTTTCGTTACTTTAATATAGATCTCAGTTATTTTAAATAAACCTTTTATGAAATTTTTATAGAATAATTTTAAACGCATATATTATTTTTATTATAATGTCTGTATTGCTACTGTTTTATTTCTAATAAAAAATTAACCATCCCTTTAAAAATTTTCGTTTCAAATTATTACTGGTATATTAAGTGTATACATCAGCCTATACGTATACATCAACATCTCCAATAATATTATCCTTCATTTTCTAATACGTATGTATATATATATATGTGTGTACATCAACCTAATACATTATTCGAATATATCAATTAATACATCACCCACACTGCGATATTTCACCCCCTCCCGCCTCATTCATCCATTCACCATATTCCTTTTCTCCACGTACAAACGTGAAACTTCTCACCCTCTCGTAATCATTTTATTTCATCCTCTCTCTCTCTCCCTATATATACTTCGCAGCGCCCTATTCATTTCCATTCGCGCGTGCGCAGACGCTTGTTCGAGAGCGCGATCTACAAGGCAGCATCGTCTTTATTCCTTTTTCAATAATTTCGCTGAGTCCAACTACAACATCGCCGCGATGATTCACGATGGTTATATGCATGCGTATACGCGGTCCATGTATACACATATACGTATATGTATGGGATTCACTCGTGGGATTCCCACGCGTCTATTGAGTGCGCGGTTCTCTAATGAGACTAGACAAATGTGCGTTAGCGTGAATTTTAATCGTGATAATTGATTAATTACCGGGTAGATGACAACTAGGATAGTTTGCACCTGGTCTCGTGTCGTTCCTTCAACTTTGTTATATCTTAACAGCTGTTGCCACTGGGTATCTGATTTATCGTTGAATTATGCGTTTAGAGGTTTCTTATAATTAAATTGTAATTTTAAGATTACTTTAACAGATATAACTTAATGTTTAAAGATTAAAAATACCAAATATTTTCTGACTCTTATATCAAGAATACAGCCAAATTCTTATATATGCGCTTAAAATTGATTAACAAAAACCGTCTGTAAGCTACATTTTCAATCTTATGACATTTCTCATTAGACCGCGATTAAGTAGCGATCGTGCGTACACTCACTCTATTCAACCGATCTATATCAGTATATAAAAGCAACGGTAGCATTTATCCCGGTATTAACGATCCCCACTTCTACAGTAGCGCTGTACTCGCTACGAACGAAAGCGAAAGCAGATCACCGAGATATAGATTTAATACGAGCACATGCGTGTATATATTTAGTCGACTTTTCATTTTCTCGCGCTTACAATTAAATGTAGATCCGCGAATAGCTAATGCAGTATTAACAGAAGGGAGAGAGAGAGAGAGAGAAAGGAGGGAACCATGTAAAGGTGTTGCGTTGGTAATCGTATTAAATTAGTTATAGTAACAAAAGACGTGATAAAAGATGTTGGTATAATCATGTCGTAATAAATTATAGGGAAGAATAATTTTTCTCTTTTCCATCATATAGTAGTGTATATAATAATACCCTTTTAACGTGTATATAAGTAATGATTCTTATCATTTAGACAAATTTTCCACAACTTTTGCTGACAAATCGATTGAAATTTATACAATACAGAAAACACACAATGTATTCCATCGTATATCATTTAAATAATTAAACATCGCGTGAAAACAACAATAAAACACCCGCACAAATGACAAATCACCGGTAAAATCACCGACAACACCGCCAACACCATTTCACCGTGTACCTTTTGTCACCATTAAACTACAATCGCAACCAAACAATCCTTGTCCATAGATCTAATCTCACTCTTTCTCCGCTCGCTAACACAAAAAAAATCTCTTTATTAATGTCAACCGTCACCTCGGCATCACCAAACATCACCGACGTCTTCCCGAAAAACAATTAAAGCTACGCTATAATACCTATATATACCTGCGGTTGTATCTCGGCCCGTCAATTATTTATACAACCGCATGGCATAAGCAACATAAGCACACTACTGCTATGCTTGCAACAATGTATAGGCGCGGGTAAAAGGGACAGCTAACGAGGAGATAACGCAGGGTGCGCGCGTGAAAACACGAGTTTCTAGCGATTGCTTGCTTGTGCCTCATGCTTGCATGCCTCTATATATATATATGCGCACGCGTGAAAAATGATCCGTCGTTGTGTGCAGTTCGCTCCGTTCGGCCGCTTAATTTATCACGAGTTTTTCCGCAACACTCGAGGTTGTATTCGTCGTGGATTTTGAAACACGCGCGCGCGCGCGCGTGCACCGAGCGATTGATGTTGAGAGAGAGAGTGTATAGTGTGTATATGTATGTGTATAGGGGCTTTGAAAAAGACTAGAGATATTGATGAATTTCGCGAACGATCCTGGCGGCTGCGCGATTAGACGGATAGTTTCGAGGTCGCTGCGGGGAGAGGCTTTTGTACGATAGAGAGAGAGAGAGAGAGAGAGTGAAGTCGCACGCGTGCGCTAGCGTGCGGTTTTAAAGGGGGTATAAGACGAGTGGTTATTGTATTGGTATATATATATATAGGAATTTTTGTTATTGATTTCCCTCATTTTTTATGGTTATAGAAAGTTTGTTTTTTATGAACGATCGTAATTTGTCTTCATTTATTTACTACTTTTAATGTGAAAAAATCATTTATTTGTCAAAATTGACGTTTGCAGTATAAAAAATGTTTTGTCTCTCTTCTTCATCATTATTCTTTCTTTTAAAAATCATCAAAAAAAAAATAAAAAAAAACAAACTTGCTCGATATTTGGCGTAAACGACTTGTCAATCACTAAAGACCAACAGAAATTTCGATAAACCTTTCGCAATATCTCTCTCGATCACCACTAACCTCTCTCCTTCTCTCTCTCTCTCTCACTTCGAACAATCATTATAATCACCCGCAGCAGCGCGCTGATTTATGTATCAATCCCATGCCGTAATGCACCATATCTAAACTTCCATCTCTCTCTCTCTCTCTTCACTGAATACAACCTGCACAGTATACTACGTACGCCTCTCGCAATACCGCGGCGCGACGGAAGCGAACAATGTCATATTTTAAATCCGGCCAATATTGCTATATACGGTACAAACGATCTCCTTTTTACACACTCTTTATATATATATGTATATGCGCTCCAACACGTGCGCGCGGTAAAGATCGCGCGCACTCGATATCTTTCGAGATCGAGATCACTATCATTTTCACACGGGATGGTCGCTTATATATGCCGCGCTAACTCCGCGGCAGCCGCGAGCGATTAATCAAAGCGTTGGGGATATTAAGGTCGTGTGTATATATATATATCGAGCGGCGCCGGGAATCGCCGCGTCGATTTTTTTCTTTTTTTTTTTTTTAAAGAGAAGAAAATCCCAGGAGAGAGAGACTATATATGCGAGATGTGTGCATATATTGGTGTGTCAGGGACATACGTTGAGAAAACCCTTCACTAGTATCTGGTTTGGGTTGGTGCAGGCCGAATTTTCCGCGTATATAAATATAGCAGTTATGTGGCGATTTAGTTGACGTAACTACGGTGTATTTTACTTTTACTTTCAGATTATTTGGAGATATGCAATTAATATCTTAGATAAACTATTTTAATGGTACTAATATTAAATTACGATGGAGACTATAGGTTTGTTCTGTAGCAAATCAGCAATTTAAGTTTTTCTAAAAATCAAATTTGACAACAAAATTCTTGCATATAAAATAGGAAGAACATAATTATCAATTCCAACTCCTCAGCGGTAACATCGACGAAATCGGTACTATATACACGTTCAGTAGCAGCACTGCAACAGCCCACAATTACCATCTACAAAAAATCGAAATCGCAAATTCATAATCACCTCTTACACCGCTCCTAACAACACTCCAACCTCCGCATATCCCATCACCAAGACACGACACCAAGGTTCCTCGAAAATTACGTTCGCTCACTATGCAGCTTCCGAAAAATGCCGATACACGTCGGCTCGTTCAACCCCAAGGTCAGGTTATAAAGCGTATATATATATATATAAGCTTGGATACCCGGGCGCAATTAGTTATATTTTCCCTTCTCGCGCGTGTGCATACTCTTACGGTAAAACCTTGAGGTCCGTTAAAGTGGCCAACTTTCCCAGCTTCTCCCCTGCACCGGCGTGCAAGAGAGCTAATACGCGAGGTTTCCCCGAGTCGAAATGCACTGATCGATAACGATCTCTATGGCTCGCGCGACCGCGAGAAGGAATATTGGGTGTATAGAGGTGAGGTGGATGTATGTATATAGTAAAGTGTAGGTGAGAGAGATGAAGATGGGTGTATAGGGGTGAAGTGGGATGTTGTCTTCGTAGAGTCGTTTGTTGATTAGTATACGTTGAAATGGACATTTAAGAGATCGGTTGTTATTTGTGTTTTGAGTACGTCGTTGCATATAATGAGAAATGAAATTTTTTATGATTAAGGTGATTGTAGTGTATAACTGTTAACTAAGTAAATTTCAATATGGATAACTAGTGTAGAATAACAACATAGCTATAATTTAGATATCTTAACTATTGAAATATTAACGTTTTAGATAAAATTTTTAATTGTAATAATTAAATACTATTATATATATTTATACGTTTATGATCAAATATCATTCTTAATTGTAGAAATTTCCTTTTCTGACTGTATATACATAACGGTTAGTTATATAAAAAATTCTCTACAATTTTTATCACAATTTGCAAATAACATAATGCAAATAGTTCAGTTACAAAATAGATATAATATACTACAAAACTATAACCTTACCAAAACAATCGACGTTTAGCACTTCACTACCGGTCTTAAACAAATAAGTAACGCGCCCATCGTTCACTAACCCTAAAAAAGCAACAGAGCATCTAAAGTCACCTTCGAACAAAACCAACTCTCCCTTCATCCGGCGAGCTATACACCCTATACTACACCGTGCACACTCAACCGAGCGTTCAATTACGTATTCTCTTACCATGTAAATTCCATTGTGAAACAAATACCTCGTAAAAGTAGTAGCAAATAACGCCCTTCTTTAATGGCACGCATACACACACACACACGCATTGCACGCGCTTCTGTCCTTTTTCATTCGCTTAATAAATAAAAGCTGTACACGTATATAATACCTATCCTAGCACGCGTATGCGCATGCGCGCGAAATTGCATTTCTCTCGCACGCGCAACCGCACCCCTTAGGTACACGTATATATATACACACACACATATGTAGATACTATACGCGGCAAGACCCTTAAAATGCAAATAGCAGAGCGAAGCGAGAGCGCGTAACAAGCGGCGTAACTCCCACCCAATTTGCAAGGCAGTAGTCAGTCGCGCGCGCGCGCGCGTATATATAGGAACCGGTCGCAGTACGTCCGTTTTGTCCTTATACGCGTGGCTCTGAGCATGCGCATTCGGACCTTATCTTACTGTAGGATAAAGGAGAGCTGCTGCTGCTGCTGCTGCTGTTGCTACTACTGTTGGCCTATTGAGGCTGATGGGAAGGAAGAGACCGAAATGGATCTCGAGCGTTTGACGCGATTAGCATATACGCGTCTAGTTTCCTTCCGTTGGACCTTTTTCCTATCTGTGTGCTTTGTGTGTGTGTATATAGTTATAAGGCTGTGCGTGCTGTTGTAGTAGTAGTTGTTGTTGTTGTTGATGGACGAGAGGTTCTTGAAAACGAGCTGGATTTTTTGGGGAGAAGGGAAAACGATGTCGATGGTATCGCGCGAAATTTATTAGAATTGCGAGGGGATAGATTGGAGATTCGAGATTGTGCGTGATTTTTTTTTTGGTCGAGTAGTTAGTGAATGTAAATGCAATGTATATGAAAAAATTTTAAATGACTCGAAGAACTATTCAAGTTATATCATCATTAACGATTAAAAAGGAAAAAATTAAAACTTTTCAGACAAAAGACTCTAGCCCGTTTAATAAAATAAATAAATAAATAAAAATTTATAGTTAAAAAATTTTAAATAACAAAAAAAATGTAATGTACTCCATCCATTTTAAGCTCCATATAACCTATATTTCTCAAACCTATATACCTCCTAAACAATCCACACGCAACATTAAACCCCAATAAAAAAAAAAAAAAAAAATCTTAACCTCCTCCCTCGACTACTCCACCTCTCGCTCTCTAACCTTTTAATCCCATACCTCAGCAACCTCCACCATGAAAAAAAAACCCAACCCACCGCCTCCTACCGCATTCATTCCGTATAACCATCACCCATGAGATTCGGAGGCGTTCCTCCCTCTTACTCTTCTTACCAATAAAAATCGACATACCAACTACACGCGATCGATCATCAAAGCTCTTGGAGCTTCCGGACGAGCTATTTCCGCACGGTAAGGATTAACCGGTCGGCGAACTATAGCATCACACATACATACACACACCGGCGCCGGAATAATCCGCCCCGTCGTGAATGCAAATCGGCGCATGCGAGAGAGAGAGTGCAATTGTGCCGTGGCACGCAAGCTAGTGGCCGGGCGCCTTGGTGAGATGCGGAAAGAGAAGAAAGAAAGAAAGAGAAGAGCTGGTGAAGGAGTAGAAGGTTGCAAGAGCGTGAGGTGCATGGGAGTCAGGTTCAAGTGGGAGGGAGGAGGGGGGTAAGTGGAGGATGTTTAATTGTTACGATTGATTGATAGTGTGGGGTACTATAGGTGTGGTTGTGGTGTAGGTGATTGGAAAAGGATTTTGTTGGCTGATCTGCGTAAATGATTTTATATTCGGAGTGTTATTTTTTATTGTCGTAAAGTTTTTCATTTAGGCACAGATTATATATAATTATTAGATACGATATCATTTCAATACTAAAAAATTACTTTTAAACCTCGCATTAATAATTAAAATAGCTTTAAGTAATATCTATATATATATAAGCTTTCGATAAAAAAAATCACTCCAATCACAAAAAAAATATTAATATACTTTTATAATTTTCCACATTACAATACCCTTTCACCATATAGGTATACTATTTTCATTCTTCCAAACCATAAACCTCCATAGAACCATTAGTCAGCCGACAAAAAGCCCGCACTTAACGCTCGAGTTAAATATATATATGTATACATTCCAACCGCCCCTCTTCTTATCCATCTCACCCGGGGACTCTAAAATTAGCTGGATTCCTCGGCACAATAAAATTCACGGCAATCAAATATATCAAAGCTCGTGTAATCCTTTCGTCGCTCGTGTATGTGTGTGTGAGAGGGACAGAATGATAGATAGACGCGTATTTGCGCGTGTACAGTAGCGGTCGAGAGGTGCAAAACTCAATCGCGTGGCTTGTCAAGGGTATTCTGCGAGAAGGTGCATAAAGCAACAGAGATATGCCTGCCGTAATTAACTCGCGTGCGTATGTGCACCACGAATGGATTTGGATTTAGCTGATGCTGGATGGATGGCTTTTATGGTGAATTTATATATTGGAGCGGAAATTTGTGTATTCGTAAAGGTGAACATTGACAACAGTTAGTATAAATTATTAGTACGTAGAAGAAACATTGTTGAAAATTATTGATTGAATGAAAATTATTTATGTTGTCGAATTGAAATATTGTTATAATTATTTACTTCGAAGGTATCTCCTACCCATTATAACGACTTTTATACTCCGTGCAAGGTATATGATCGTTAATAAACATTCATCCAAACAACCATGTTTTGCCGCATATATAATCATACTACAACTTTCATTAATTTTCCCTCCCATTAAAAAAACCACCCACAAAAAACCATCTTATACTTTCCCTAATCACCATTCATTTACAACTTTATACCTTATATATATATCTACCTATAATCCACGCGCATTAGGACTCATAAACACCATACACATAGATTTGCCCATCGAAAACATTTGCATTCCCAATCACGTGCTGGTACGTATATATATATACGCGTTCGCACCTTACAGTACATACGGGACCTCACACCTTATCCGACACCGATTACCACTATCCTGTGGAAATTACACAGCGGGTGCAATCAACAGGCTGTATATATATACGAAAAAGATTCTCTCTCTCTCTCGCGTATGTGCAGGCCTCCCCGTGGCTTCCAGGAATACATTAATAGGCGTTTAATGATCACGCGCGCGCGCGTTATACCGCTTATACTATACGGTTACTACGTGCCGAAAGTCTTACCAGTAGAGATGGGGAGTGTATACGTATGGAGTTTTGACGTTACACGTGTGCATAATATGGATATATACGTGTATATATGGATCTACGTACGTATATGTATATCCAATCGTGTGGTATAATTTGGCATGGGGGAAAATAGCGCGATAATGCGCGAACGATGATGAGATGATTTATTGCCTGACCTTAGGGGGTGATGGTGGTACGGTAGTTGTATGCTGATTCGATGGCGTTTTTTTTTCAAGCAAATTAGTTTGGAGTTAAAAAAAGTATGGTTTTTATGTTACATAGGGAAAATCATGCTGGTGTTGTCTGGGAATGACGGTTATATAAAGAATTTAAGAATATTTTCATTTTATAATATATATATATATATAAAGGAAACCATCTCAACTACAAATATTGTTGGAAGGTGATAATTAAAAAGCTCAATCAATTTCGTATTAAACTCACGCTCGTACCTCCTCTTGATAAATTTTCCACTGCCACCTAATTTTTTTTCTCTCTCAACTGCTGCCCAGAACTGATCTTTGGCTTTCCCACATGCACACATGCAGGCAAGCGCTACGCATCGGTGCTAACGCGAAAACTCGTTAATCCGTTCCCACAGGTCCGCGGAAAATTAATCGTGAACTTTACTACTACGTTGTTGCCCACTTTCATCAACCTTGAACGTCGAACAGCGAGTTCGCGCGTACATATATATATATATATATATATAAATACATCCAACGCGTACACGTCAGCTCGTCCCAAACCCATCATATCGTGCAAAATTTTCCTTCGCCCTGCGTATATATACCACTACGCTGTTTTGATATAATTAATAGGCGGCGGTTGGCGCGCGGAATATGTGTGCATGTGCACCGGGGAACCATGTTAAAACGTTAGTTTCTATATACATACATATACACGCGTAGAGGCTTGGTATTTTTTTTTTTATTATATACGTGAAGCTGCGATACGATCGTATTACGCGAGCTTTTTACTTATACCGCAAAGTGTCGCCGTGGAGGAGAAATTCCCGGCGGTTTTGCCGATGCGAAATATCTGATTAAAGCGCGAGTAAATAAGTGTCGTGCGCGATATTTGCATCGCGGAGCTGAATTATGCGAACGTATACGTATACGCTGTGTGGAATTTTAGGTTGATGCGAAAGATTAGGCTGCTGCTGCTGCTGCTGCTACGTATCGATGTATTTATAAAAGCCGATGGGAAAGTGAGACGAGTATAGAAGCGCGCGGGTGTACGGCTCTTTTATACGCGGTTGATTTTATTGATTGAATTAATTAATTGAGCCAATAACAAAGTTTTCCTTTACATCGACCTGTGTTATTTACGAGATATACTGTATATAGACACTTTGAATTGCACGTAGCTAAAATAATACGAAATCTTCAATAAATAAAGAAAAAATATATCAATAACATATGTACTCGAGGCAAAAAGTCATTTATAACAATTATTATTCACATTGAAGATTCGTGGATATACTCGCGTCATACTTTGCAAAGCCTAATGAAATAATTAACCGTAAGGCCAGACCTTAACTGTAAGGTTTAATTATCCGCGTTTAAAAATCAATCAGCGCGTGTATATACGCAGGGAAAAATATTGCACGGCCGCGTCAGTCAGTCGAAGAAGCTACGTATACGAGGATGATGAGCGCTTGGAAGAAACAGGGAGGTAAGGCGCTAATTGCCGCGCGAGCATATACGCAGTAGAGTTTTTCGTGTAGCAAGCCTGGCGGGATGAGTGATCTCTCCGTTGTAGTACACGCCTTTATTTTGAAAAATGAGATAATTGAATTTTTTAATTTTTTAATACAGGTTGCGTCGTTGGGAGGTTTAATTAGTGAGTGAGAGTATTTTAGGGGGATTTCGGGTTGTAAAATGAAGCATGTATCTGCTTGTGAATGCTTAATCCAATGTTGTTGAAAAACAAAAAGACATACTATTTTTATAAGAAAATCGCGCGTTAGTTCACACACATGTTGTGGTCTCTATTAATTGTTGGAAAAACCACCCAGAAACCTACCATAGATATAGACTTACCAATAACAGCTCTTTAATCGCGACGACAAAGAAGTCAAGACCACTCACCTGAAACAGTCAACAAAAAGGTAGAAATTAAAATCAACTATATACCAACTACAGTCGTCATCATCATCATCATCGTCGTCGTCATTTACGTCTAAATAAACCCACCCCTTTTTTGTCCCTTTATTATACCCTCTATATAAAAAAAAAAGAATCACAAACATACATACACACGCAGCAATTCACGCTGATGTATCTATCTATCTATCCAGCAAAACTCGAGTAAATTGGCCTTTACAGCAACTGCGTCTGGTTTTTTATACGGCAGATGAGCGACGACGACAACGACGATGATGGCAAACTTGTTTGCCGCCGTCTCGTGGGATTTTCGCGAGAGGGAAGAACGCGCGAGCTGCGCCGAAAATGGCGCTATAAGGCGAGTGCGCAGAGTCGATTGTGTGTGAATGTGAGTATAAAATGCTATATAGCTAGATATGGATGAAGAGTGAGAAGAGGAGAGGAGGACGAGGTATAGGGTAATTAATCGGCTGATGGAGGCGCAGATGGGTATAATTATATTATTAATGAGGATAGAATTGACTTTTTTCTTTTGAAGAGGATAATTAGAATGGAAGCTCACTTAATTGTTTGATTTATGGACTATATATAAGGTCGTCCTTTAAAGGCTCGTTGAATTGAGATTGTTTTATTTACCGCTTTGCATTTGACTACGAGGCTGTTTTTATTTTAATATATTTGCCAGTCAATTGACCATATATGAATATTACGATCAATTTTGCATTATATACCAGCTTATGTTATCTTATCTCGAATATATTCCAGGCTGGAACAACCGTGCGGATAATCAAATCGAATCATTGTACATTATCAATCTACAAAAAAACGTCCATATATATATATATATATATATATATATATATATATACCTACTCTGATAAAATTTCCATAATATTTCCTCTATGTAAATATATTACCGGCCCTTTTCCGAACCTCGTCCGAATTAAAAAGCAGTGCGGAACCCAAGTCCAATCATGCAAATTGCTGCTATTAGTCACGCGTCTGAAAAATATGTATATACACCACTCCCACGATAGCGAGGGGCGATATTATTTTATCTTTCTGAATTGGAAAATTTCTCTCTTTATATATATATATATATATATATATATCGAACAGATACGTATCTGCGCGTGCGCGCACATAACGCTTTGACACGTATTCCGGAGAACTGACGCATACTCGTTGACTTTGCGCACTCGTGCGACCGATTGGTTTGGTATACACGGTAAGATCATGCAAATTTAAGAGACTCGTCGAGTGATGATCTTATCGACACGAGAAAATCGCCGGTGGAGTATTGGGAGAAAGGGAGAAGAGAAAGAGAGAGAGAGAGAGAAAGAGACAGGGGAATAAGGAAAGTTCTGGAATATTGAGAAAGCAGTTATTATTTTGTTTTGGCGAATTGAGAAATATTTATCGAGTATACGGTGATAGTTCAGGATTTTGCATTTATTATCGAACGTGTATAATATAGATATAAGAAATATATAATAATGAGAGTTTGATGATTTTACTTAAGATTACGTACAGACGATTGTTAATTTATTTTTTCCTCCACGTCGACACACAATTAAAAACATATACTCATTCTCTCATCGTTCTCTACATTTTATATTTCAAAACAATACCTAGAATCCTATATAGTCAGTATATATACGGAGGCTATTGTGTCATCCTCAGCCTCACCTCGATGCGCATCGTCGGTCGACGGTTAAAGTAAAAAAAAAAAAAAAAAACAAGTATCTTCAACTGTATATGGAAATAAAAAAAAAGAAAAAGAAACATACAACTGCGACGACGCTATCGGAGACCTCTTATATAAACGCTACAAGTGCGCGCGGCTCGCGCGTAATCGGGGGTAATTAGCCTATCTGACGTGCAAGCCGTACGTACGCCGGTGTACATTTAACTATATATATATATATACTGTGCTGCACATGCGCGTGGAGCGGAGAGAAAAGGCGAATCAGAAGGAGGATATAATCAAAGTCGTATATACGCGCATTAGGAACGCCAAGAGAGGAGCACGAGAGAAGAGAGAAGTGGAAGGTTTATTTGAATTTAATTATTTTATCCCATTATATATTTTCGACTCGTGACAGTATTTATGGCGGTGGGGTTATTTATTAAACAGGGGTTTATAATGGCAGATAAGAGAATAGTAAGGATGGGATGTGTAATTGAGGCGTGTAATATCAAATTTCACTCGTGTAACGATTTAGATAATTCGTTAATTTCATTAGAAAACGAGAGAGAACGAGAGAGAGAGACAAATGTCCATAATAAATTTTTTAAAAGATAAAGGTTCTTTAACTATTATATAATTTTACACGCAATAAAACAATACTATAATAATAATTTGCTAACTTAAAAAAAAACTAAAAAAAAGATATTCTAAAAATAAAAAAGCTCATCCCAATACCAATCATTCCATTTCCCGAGCATCTACTATATACTTACATACCGCACGTCTAGCACACTCAAACACACAAGAGTAAAATGCAGCTGAAGACTGTCGCTAGACAGCTCGCAGTGGGTGTGTACATATATACACATAGTCACACGTATACACTCTATACGTATATATATACGCGCAAGTGCACGCGCGGGAGGGAACAGGTGAGCGACCTTCGACCCGGGTGGAGTCCAGCCGAGCAGGTATACTATGTACAGACTAACATAGAGGATAGATCCGTACGTGCCTCACAAGAGAGGTTCATTGAGGGGCAACGGCCCCCACTTATGATTTTCCTTCATACGTATATATACATATATGTATGAAAACTAACGTTTGTAGATACGATTGTTGTTTGTTTTTTTTTATGCAGTCACTATACGAGTACATGTTATGCAGTGGATGTATTTCGAAAAGCTACACTTGGATATTCTCCGTTGGAAATTGAAAATATGCAAATGCTCAAGAGTATATATATATGTATATATGCTGTTTAATGAAAACGAGTTGTTTAGCGAGAGTTTGAGGTATAGATTATATACGTGATGTAGAGTTCTTGTTAGGCAGCTATAGTGTGTATATATATATGAACATTTAAATTATAGTTACAATTTCATCTTTGGGAAGAGTACCACACGCGTGTAACAGTTGTTTCTATCCACTGCCGTGAACTTTTTAACAAGAATAAAAGCTATATTTACCAGCGCATCTAACTAATTTACACTATTCATGCGAATAAAACATATACGCGACTATACCACTTGAATAAAAAATATCTTCTATCCTATATAACCATTCATTAATTTTCCCCCTCACTCATATAAACAATTACCTACCACGTATAACACATCTCTTTAACAACAAAGTTCACCCTCGCACAGCCGCAATCCATATACATGCACCCTAGGAAACTTTCCTCTCTCTCCTACCATGTAAATCGAACGCGTATCATTCGCTATACCATTGACGTGAACTAGAAGAAACGACATGGGAAGAAAAAGAAAAGCAAAAAAAAAAAATAACAATTGTACAGACAGCAGCTCACTCGCCCGGCGATTTTTCAATTCGCAAATTGAACGGCTGTTGCACGTCGGTATAATTCCGGGGGAGAGAGAGAGAGAGAGAGAGAGAGAGAGACGGCCGACCTTCCGCACCTGTGCAATTTTGCGGTCTACGGCGCACGCGCGCGTACGGGGGCTACTACTACACGTTTTCGTACGCGTGGAGCGAATTATCGGGGAGAAAGGTAGAGATTACGCAATAGGTGATTACTGAGAGAAAGATTATGTATGGGTATTTTTTTGTTTTCGTTCGTATAGGTAAAATATTGTGGTGGGGTCTTTTTTTTTCTAGTTCTGTATTTGTAATTTTACTTTTTTTTTTCTTTATTTATATAAGGTTTAAATTATTATGTGATATAGCCTTTATATCTTAAGATTCTTCCAATTTTTATTGGAAGCTGAATTCTTAAAATTCAAAAACCTCGTACACATACCAATGGCCGTAAAAGTGTATAGACAAAACGTTCGTCCACTCTACGCAGTCACACCTAACAGTACAGCACCCTCCTCCTCCTCCACCTCCTGTACCCACCACTGTAAAAGTAGCACGAGGTACACTCTTATCGTCCGATTGTCCTCCGCCTCTCTCTCTCTCTCATTTTCATTCCACATCTTCTCCTTTGTTCCCCTCTCCCCCGCCTCCTACAAACATCTGTCCATCCCGCACCATCCGTTACTCCATCTTCCCGTCCGATTCCTCTCTCTACCTCTCGCGACATGCACGCTCTTCCTATCTCTCGCGCATCTCTTCTCCTCTCTCTCTCATCGACTCTGCATAGTACACGCGCGCTGGGCAATCGCGAAAATGGCAGAAAAATGCTCGGTCATTGTAATCTCGATAAAACGCGCGCACTGTACTGCACCGCAGTGAAAATAGCTGTATATATATATATATATATATAGGTAGACGTGAGGGGAATAATAAAAGGCATGCGCATGGGATGCGTTCGTAAAAAAAAATGAGACGTCGACGATCACGCTGTCATTTGCGTAATAACGAGCGACGTTTAACGCCGTATGGCCGTTGTTATTGTTGTTGATGTTGTTGTTGTCAATCGTTACGTTGACGGAAATTTTTTTTTTTACATGTTGTGGGATAGGGCTGAGGTAACTGTATAAGTGAAGGGATTTTTAGGCCGCCATCCACAGTGGTTTCTAGTATGTTTCTGCGAATCATGCGGAGTGAGCGTGTGATTTTCCAGTGCGAGAATTTACGACGACGGCTTTAATTTCCAAAGATCGCTATCGATGTTTTCAACACTTCTGCGGCTTTTCTTTTCACCTTTTTTTTACATATTTTAATTGTTTGTGAGTCTAATACCTAATTACAGACCTGCTGTGGTTCTTTATAACCATTGCGTTTTTCGTAACCAACCGAAGAATTTAAAACTTCCCTCGGCCATATATCATCATTTTGAATTATTAACGAATGTAAACAGTAACGTTCACGATTTACGTTTCGGTCGGGACAGTAAGTAGTTTCTGTAATTTCCAATAATTACTATAATTATGGTTACCATTAATTCATACTTTAACGACTAAATTATATATATATATATACACACTATTCACTTTGAAATGAACCGTTTTTGTCATCAAACAAACATTTCGCCCAAAATTTTTTGCTGCATTTGATCAGGGGAAACCCTAATAGACCTAACAATAGATAATTTTAATCCAATTTCAGGCCACATTGCAGGCTCCATTGTACAGCTTGGATCGCAAAATAATTCGCGACTCAAATGCATCGTAAATCAAGGCGCATGTATATATATATAGAGAGAGAGAATGAGTGAGCGAGAGAGAGAGAGAGAGAGACGCGGAGGCAAGTGCCGTAATCACGAGAGCGCGGGCACGCGGCGTCGGTAATCACAACTATCTCTCGTAATTGTAAATTCGTTACGCTGCCGATAAAGGTTATTCGCAAGTCATTACTCGCGATTCTCCATTAGCCGAGCGAGAATTCGGATCGCGCGGGGGACAAGAGAGGGAGAGAAGACAGTGAGAGTAGATATATACGTATGTGTATAATATTAACAAAGAGGAGAGGTAGAACAGGAGTGGTATGGAAAAATGATGGAAAAAGTGGAAAAATATGATGAATAAGATATGTGCACACGATTTATTTTTAGATCAAGACGCGCACGAGGAAATGGAGAAAGTGCAGCAGACCACGACGTTGTAACTCAAATTCCAAGTTATTTGCTCTGTAAAACGAGTTTTCCCGCGCATAACGTATTCATAGAGCGTATGACTAGTGCGTACACACACACACAGATGTGTAACAAAATTACTTTTCTCTTGCTTCTGGAAAATATAACTCATTATGATTGAAGCACCACCGCCTCGCGTATAACGAGATACTTCTCTTAATCCGCGAGTAATTTAATTTCCACGATTTATGAAGACAGCTCTCACGAGCTGATATACCCAAACAATGTATTAAAGCTATATACGTTTTTCGGTGCGAAGCGGTACCGTTAATTACGCGGTTAATTTAATTAGATAAATGTTTTAATTATACCAATGTATGCGTATATATATATATATACTATACACTATAGCTAATCTCTCACGTAACAATATCGTATATATATATATATATATATAGTGATTTTGATAAATCGTAGTAGCACATGGAAAATGGCGCGCGCGCGCGTACGCGGAAAATGAAATTTTCGCAACGTATAGACCGAAAGCGTTTGGGAACCTCGTCTGGAGGGATGATCGATGGGGTATCGGGTTATATGTATATATGTATGCTCACTCGTTACGCTCGAAATTGCGCGTGGAATTAACGCGAGCGCGTGCGCACGTATATATAGGTGAACTCCGATGCGGGTTACGAAATCGCGCGAGCGAATCTATTTAGCGGTGGTAAAAAGTAGCGGGTCGAAAAAGGATTGATTATATTTTGTTGGACGCGTGGAGAGAGAGGAATCAGTGATCTAGTTTTCAATCGATCATTTGCTCGTGTTTGCGGGATAATACGATTTTCTTAAGACGTTGGATAAGTGGTTATAGTGGAATTTTCAGTACTTTTTGGGTATGTACACAGTAAGATAGATTTTGTTTCGTCAGGTTTGATTGTCATCCCCCCGAAAAAAAAACTGTTATTAGAAGGATCAGAGAGCGAAACCCGGTAGTCGATTAGTTCGATGCTAATGAGCTACGAGTTAATTGAAAAAATACGATAGTGCTCTGAAATTTCGTTCGTGACTTCTGGTACCGTAGCTAATATACAATTATACTCATAAAACGAACAATGTATATGCAAATAGAGTAACTATTCAGATCATCAAAAACTAATTACAAATCCCCCAAAGTCGATCGTAAAATCTCTAACATTCCTAATCGCAATACATCTAATATCTATTCGATAACAACCTATTTCCGGTACCCTCTATATACATAAAAAAAATCATACACCGAATCTCTCCCATCTCTCCTCGCCATATCATTCCAATTATTCGATTACCACCCTATCCTCCAACAACAACATATCCTCAAACCCTTATATACCACACTAAACCTTCTCTCTCTCTCTTTTCTACGGTGAGAAAAGTAGACCAGAACCGTGAAATCGTGCTGCCATCTAAATTTATGCGAAAAGGTGTCCCCCCAGCAGCAGCAGCAGCACACGGCCAACTATTAGTTCTCCAACTCGTCGTGGCCAAAGAGTATAGTGCGCCTGTATCTGAGATAGCCAAGCGCGATAAACATACTCTCGCGGGCTTTGGTGCGCAAGTCCTTCTGGCGAACAATACGGAAAGCCGCAGGAATCGTGGAATACAAGCGTTTCGTTTTAGAGAGGTGAAGATGAGGGGCGGGGGACAAAGTATATACGTGCCAGCATTCCGTATTTTCATCCGGTTGGTTAGTGGTATAGGGTACTTGCTGTTGTGAATAGTGTCGTTATTTTTTTTCTTATCATAAGGTTTTAATAAGTATATTTTGTCCCAGTGCGGTATATATATACACGGTTAGATATAATGTAAAAAGCTATATAGCTGTGGGTAATGGTTTTGACAAATAGTTTTTATCGTTTCCAGTTCACTTATCAGGATAAAATCCATATCCCCGCGATATATAACCCGTCCGATCCGCCTCCAAAAGCCTCACATCAGCTAAAAGACTTCCCTCAAAAACTGCCACTTTCGTTGTAACCTCCCTAACGATCCAATAAAGACTCAGCTTAAAAAGCTCCATCAGACACCGCGTCGCCTACAAATTGAAACAAATACACACACACATACACAAGCAACCTTCCATACTGCGTGCACGTACGTTAAAACTCCCCCTCGGTCATCCGAGGAAAAACTGTCAAACGATCTTTGCCGATCGTCGTCACGGCGCAGTATAGTACATTACGTCTCTATAACCCTCGGCGCACTTCTCCTCTTCTTTTCTTTTTTTTTTATATCATGCGCGGCTCCTTCAAATCGAATAAACGCCTAATAAAGTCAAAACGCGTTCGCGCGCCGCCTCCGCACACACACACACACAAGTTCTTCGTTTCTTTTGCGCATGCCTTACCAAGATGCCGCGCATAGCGAAGAAGAGAAGGAGGAGGAGGAAGAGGAGGAACGACGGAGACACGCTAAACACGTTCTATCGCGCCTGCGCGCGAGCGCGCGTGGCTATACGGCGTGAGAGATCATCGATGACGATAAGATAGCGAGCGCGAGAGGAGCGACACGAGCGCGCGCAAGCGCAAGCGCGAAACGATAATACACCAAGCAGCAGCGACGATACTGCATATGGGGCATGAAGAGAGAGAGAGAGAGAGAGAGAGAGAGAGTTGGATATACCTTATAGGAGGAGAAGTGCCGCTGTGTGTGCTTTTCGAGAGTGTTGCGGTCATCTGCGCATCCGGTTTGTTGTGTAGGTACGCGCGAGATGAGTGGGGTAAAAATCGGTAAGATGGGACGAGGTTTCGGTGGATGCTAATGAATGGCCCCGGAGGAAATTGTTGCGTTGTCGTTGTTAGAGCTATGAATATAAAGTGCCGAGGAATGACGGTGGTGGTGATAGAAAGAGGGGAAGATTCTGAGGTGTTATGGTTATTTTTTGGTATACGGGGATTCGGAGGTATGAATGGAATCATTGTTTTGCAATTCAAATGGGGACGAACGTTGGTGGAAAATTTTATAGTCCCATAATTTAAAGCGATGGTTCATCAGTTGCGGTTTCAATAAATATATTGATACGGCTGTAGACTATATAGAGATATAATGTCTGATAAACATTTCATTTATACGCTATATCACTTATCAGTGTAAATTAGACAATTTCGTATATATCGGATACGGATTCAATAACAAAATTGATACAGCTGCAAAAAATAAACCTGATCGTCCACCTGTTGACTTCGAGCGTCGGCTATTCTCCAGCAAATTACCATCAATCATTGAAAAATAGTAATTGATAACAATGAGCGCCGTGTTTCTTCTACAAATAACACAGCACGCATCCCTCGACGACGACGAGGCAAAGCAACAAGAACGCTATAACCGAGCATCGCTAAGGAAACGAGAGAGAGAGAGAGAGAAACCAAACAGCCGTCATGTAGGCGATCGGCAGCGAAGATATAGGGAATATGAAAGAGAATAAAGAAAACACAGAGAGACGTTTAAGGGGGGGGGGGGGGGAGTTCCGGTTTGGCTTGTTTTTCCGCGGCCCGCGGCGGCGCACTTGCTACCGTAGTTGGTTGGAGTGCGTACGCGCGTATATACTTGTGTTCGCGTATATATATGTGTATGTGTGTACATGAACGATGATACGTATAAGAGTAGTGGCAACGAGTACGCGCGGTAATCGCTAGCTATTTATTGAATTACATCGAGGGCATAATGGACAATTTAATTACGGTGGGATGTCCTCGTTATGACGGTCATTTCCTAATTGCCGAAGATGGCTTTAGCCTGATTGCGGGGTAATGATTATGATCTGTGAACTGGTCATTTCAAGTGATGAAGGGTGTTGCTACTGTTTGCCGGTGGTAAGTTGCCGATGCGAAGGTTGTGATTATATAGGTGAGAAATGGTAATGTAGGCAAATGGTGTGAAGTATATTATATTATTTGTCAATAATTGTATTACATTAGTTACTCAATAGTAATAACTAGTGTAAGTTGTATTTATGTGGTAAGGAAATTAAGGAAAATTATTGTTATTATCGAATAGTATAATAGTGCAATTCAATGGATTCCTGTATTGCTGGATAAAGGTATTTGAATGTATTCTAAAGCCATAATAGCCGTAGTGTCCGCCGATCCTATACCGAGGTTACAATACACAGTAACTCAATTTCTCATCATAAACGTTCGACAGACAACCTCAGGCGTACAAATTTCCATACCCTATCAACCGATTCATCTCCCTACAACAACACAGCACTTCTCTCCTTCAAACTCTGCGGTTCAACCCTACACCATATTATCACAGTACCGACATCACAGTACAAAAGTACACGTATATATACCGGTAATTCACGAGTCAACGAAAAAAAGCGCAAGAGTCGCGCCACGAAGAGCACCAACCTATACTAACAAAAAAAAATAAGCTCCCTAAGAAAACTCTCTTACTCTCTCTCTCTCTCTCCTCAGCACAATCGGATCAAGATAGAGCTCCACGAGTGCATTTTTCGCCGATAATGCTGTGCGCGCACGCGCGGTCGTGTCGCATTAACGAATGCGCGCTGCTTGCGCTTGCAGCGTATCCAGGAAACGTCAACGCGCGCGCGGCGTGCGCATAGAGAGGAGAGCCGTGAGTTTGCATAGCATCATAGAAGACTCTGCTGTAACAGCACGACGACTACGACGACGACGACGACGACGAGGGAGCTACTGGCTGACCACTTGTGCGCCTCGCCTGCGAGAAAGAGAGGGAGAATTCCACAGATGCAAATTCGTTGGGTAGAAAGAGAAAGAAAGAGAGAGAGAGAGGCTATCGTCGGATCGTGAGCTTACCTCTATCTCTTCGCTGGTGCTGGATTCTCGAGAGAGGAGAGAGAGAGAGAGAGAGAGATCTTTTTCTTATTCGCGGCGTTGGGCTTGCGAACCGGCTCCTGTCGCGAAGAAGGAGAGATTTTTTTGAGAGAGGGAGACTAGGGAGGAGGAGGACATTCGTGAGGTGAATTTATTTTTTAATGTTCTCGGGATTTATTGTTGCGGGGGTGAATTCATTAGGACGAGAGGATGAGAACGGGTGGTTGGTTGGCTAAGAATTGTTCGGAATTAGTTTGTTTTTGATTGATCAAAATATGAAAGTTAAAATATGAATTAATTTGTATGTTGTTATATCGAAAGTTTAAAAAAAATGTAATGTGTGAATTGTCTTTAGTTTAGTGGATTTCAGGATATTTTCAAGAAAAATTGATTGTTGTTTTACGTAGTTTTTAAATTATAATCTATAATGATTGAATTTAAGTATTCATAAGGATACATGCTTTTTTTTGTATTTTCTTTCTCACGATTCATGCTTGTGTTTAAATCTAGGTCAAAATATCAACATCACGATGCAGTTCTTTCAATTACCAACATATTAAAAATAATTAGGACTAAGGATTTTAAATAATCTAAATGAATCATTTAATGTTATGTGATAATTTTTTTTTTTTTACACTTAAATAAAAAAAATTCACAACACTATATATAGCCTCTTCAATTCGTGAAAAATGACCAATTCAACACCACGTAAAAATACTCGACACGTTATACACCTTACACCCAACCATATCGACCATTCAAAAACCATAATTCTCATCATCTCATCTCTCCGTCGCTTCAGCCATGACCCTGTACACCATTGTCGTAACTCGCGACTCCACCCGTACACGACGCACACGTTCCACTACTACTGCACAAACGAATATGCAAACCACAGCGTCGGTCTGTCGCTACATATATATATGCATACGACGCGGGGGTCGCAGGTCTCCGTTGGTCATGCCGTCGTAAATCATACTTTGTTTCTCGCTTCTTTTACACCGATCGTCGTTGTCGTCTAGGTCTCCTTGGACTTTTTCACAAGCCTCGCACGGCTTCGAGGAATATTTAATTTCGAAGCGGGATGCTCTCGAGGTTTGTCGTTGCGCAGGGATGCAGTCGTGAGCGCAACGTTTGGTAGTCCAGGTTTTTTTTTCTTAAGTTTCGTTATGGGGTTTGATTTCCATTGTAAAATTTGTGGTATGGTAGATTCGAATGTGTTACCTGTTTACCGGAAATATTTTGTATATACGAAGTATATTCGTATAATGCTTTTGACTTGATATATTTCAATGCTTTAGTAACGATAGATTGTATGATAAGCGAATCGATAGATTTTGCGTAGAATCGTCATAGGCGAGAATCAACGAATGAAAAACTGATAATTTTCTTATATATTGTATACACCAAGATCATCCATCGATAATATATTGATATTTTTATGAGACCTAAATTTATATATTCGAAATAGCATCTACATATATTCGCTACAAAGCTATCGCACAAAGAAATCTTGGCACAAGCATATCACCAGTTTATATAGAAACCATTCAGTCATATAATATTTCCCATATACCAAAGCTCTCCTAACACCGCCCATAAACCCACTCCGACCTCCATCAGCATTCAGTTAAAGACGCACAGTTATATACTCCTCTCACATTTCGTCGCTCCTTCACACCCATCATACGTAAGAGCAATAGTCCACCACTACTGTCCTCTTACATGAGTTACGACGCTATAGCCATATTTTCTCCCACCTTCCTTTCCCTATATCCTGATTTTTGCCGTTTTCACTTTGTTTTTGCACCGCCGCGCGCAAGCTCGTTAATATTCTCCTGCGAGTCTCCTTCTCGCCACGACTTATATCCAGTCTTGGATTCCAACGCGGAACGTGTGTACAGACAACTCGTTTGAACGCGATTACTATACAACTATACGCATACTGTACGAAAACTTGCCGCTACGTATGGCGTATATATATGTGTGTATATAAAACGTGAAAGTAAGCGCGAGCACGCACAGGGCGAGGTTGTCACAGGTCGTTCGATGTAACGTGGTAAACGGTTACGTATATAGACAGTGTCGATCTCTTTTAGTTACGTGATTTAGGGTGGCGATATCATTTGGTTTGACAAGGTACCCAGGGGGGGGGGGGGGGGGCAAACGTGTTGTGGTTGATTATAAACCTGTTTTTAAGTATATGAGAGGAATGGGGTATTTATGAAGGATACGTTGAGGTTTTTGTTGATTGAAATATAGGGGGGGGATAAAGGTTTTATGCCGTTCATAAATTTTCAGCGTGATTTATTTGCGTTTTTCCGCGACGAAGGAAGGCCGCGTTCGGTTCTTCTTTTGCTTTTGAGCTTTGAGATGAAGGTATTTCCTGACATAAAGATAATGACTATAACAAATCTAATAAATCTAAAACTGTTCTGTTTACGGCAGGTTCTTGGCAATACATTTTTCTAGCACTAATTGCTATATTTAAATAATTTTATATTAATCTATCGGTTTATAAACAGACCTTAAATGCGTGTGCACACACAAACAAAATTCAGAAATATTGAATGATTAAGTTTCATAGTACGTCCTTCGATTGATTCGTAGTTTTATTTTGTTATAAAAAAATTGAATGTACAGTCAGTACTTGATCTGCCTTTTACAAACGAAGAAATGTGTTTTTTGAATAATTAAAGGAAACTTAAGAGTCGATTTGCTCATACTTATTTGTTTTAAATACGAAATCAAATATATAGAAAATCCTTAACAGCCCTTCACTTTAACCTCGACTCTCGATCCTCAATCTACCTCGATTGTCTCTCACGCGTTGATTCCACCATTCGCGCACTCTTACACACAACATCGCCGCCATATCGGGCGCGACGCGCGGCGCTTTTATTCACACACACACACACATAGACACACACGGGGCAAGGACGCTCTCATCAAGATAGAGCTCGAGAGAAGTTTACAACCGTCCAAGGCTCTCCTCGCAACGATTAAAAGCAATCACGCGGCTTCGCATGCATGAATTTATAGTTTTAGCGACGCGCGATTCTCTCTCTCTCTCTCCTCTCCTCCCCCTTCGTAAATCCATCGAATTCGTTTGCCTAGACGTAAATCAGCCGCGAGTTTTACGGGCTCGTTATATATACGCGTACGCGGCTTTTCTTTCTATTTCTCGCGTCCGGGGTGGTGTGTGTGTGTGTGTGCGTGTGTAGTAATTAACCACGCGTAGCGCCGCGAATTACGCAAATGCTGGGATTTACGACGTGCTCGGCGACATTTCAAGAAGAATTTTTTTTCTTCTCTAGGAAGGGAAAAAAGGGGAGTGAAGGAGCTTGTTAACAATTTTGCTAAACGGAGACAGGTGGGTGACGGATGTTTACGGGATATATATATATAGAGAGAGAGAGAGAGAGAGAGTGCGGATAGGTTTTGCAGGAGTGAAAGAAGTATAGGAAGAGGGTTGGGTGGAATTTACAACTTCCTGTTTGCTCAGCATGAGGGTACGTTCGGTTTAGGATTATTATTAAGTAGATGACGTGAGCTCATGCGGATGGCGCGCGTTTGGTTTATTAAGATGTCTTAATCAGTTTGATTATATCTTTCGCTCACGTGGCGGTAGCTGTATTTCAAACTTCATAGAGTTAATTTTCTTTAACTTCTAAGAGGAAGTAGTAACCAACGTCCCTAAGTAGTCCTAAGTAGGTAGGTATGTGATAATTTATACGATATTTTCTTCATATTAATGAAACTGTCGCCAAATTATTTAGAACAGCGAAAAAAAAATTATTTGTTTATTAATCAGATAAAGTTATATATATGTATAAACCTATTACCATGATTGTTAATTTAACGATTTGCAAACAAGAAAATCAATAAAATCTTTTAACGGTATAATAATGCGAGCAAAGCTTTTTCTAACCCGCGACCTCTATAACAAAAATAAAATAAAATACAAATTCCCTTTTTTGTATACCCATAATAATCCGCACCAACGACGGAATGCAACAGGTGAACACGGCCAAAGACAATCGATAAATCATTTCCCTCATTACCATACAACATCGTCGATGAGTTTGCTGATTTTCGCGCGCAGGCATCTCTCACGCGAGCAATGACTCATTATTACCACTACAAAGTGACTCACGAGACGCATAGAGGGGTAAAAAAAAGTGCGGAATCCACCATAATCGTGATTTTAGTTATACGAGTTTCCATTGTAAGCGCGTGCGTGTACGGCGTGTGTGTTGATCGAATCTAGTTCATGGACCAAGTGCAGGCATGACAGCGGCCGATGATGTATGTCATGTTCGCGGATTCTGGGATATCTCCGCGCGTACTGATGTCGACTAGCTCGATTCACGTGACTGATCGCTTTGGGCGAGTTTCTTTTTTTCTTTCTTCTTTTCATTGGCGCTGAGTTATTTATAGTTCGGGATTTGCAAGTTTGGCGCGCGTTGTTGAATTGCGTGAATGTTGTTGGGAAGTGGTAGATTAGTTATAGATCTTTTTTATAGCGTTGGAATGAAAGGATTACGCTTATATTGACGTTATTATTTTAATTTTGAAGATTATTTAATACTATTTCTATCAATTGAAGATTGTATTTCCAAAACGGAATAACGTTATTGGCCTTATTTTGCGCTAAAGTATAAAAGTCTATAAGATATTAAGAAATTTTACCAGTAACTTTGATAATTATGTCTTTATCGAATATAGTTATGCTAATGTTACTATTTACATATTATCCACTAACCACTTTCACATATCTACATTATGAATAGCTATACACAATCTTCTGCCAAGGATTACAACGCTTTCAACCTATTTCCTCGAAAACTACACAACATTAATCCTCCACGAACATCCCCAACACTCTCGTACACATAATATATACATATATATCGTGTCTCGGCCCAGATCCATGCCGTCCAATTCCAAATTTTCCCACACTACATACATACTCCACAACCTCCCTATATATACTCTGTCTCCGTTCCCACCGAAAATCCTCGAAAATCTCGCGTTTCCATTGATTTTTCCCTGTCCGCAAAAGCCCCGCGCGCACATCTTTTTGTCGCGACTTTCCAGCTCTTGCATTTCCTCGTTCTCGTGTAAAGTCACGAGCTACCGTACGGCTGTGCAGACTCTATATACACACACTCCCATGGCAAAGCGCCGAGCAGCGCCAACAAATGTACATAATTCCGGCGATTTAGACACACGTACACGCGCGCGAGTGCAAGAAGCGAGAATATACACTCGCGAGAGAGAGAGAGAGAGAGAGAGAGAGGATAACAACGCAGCACATTCCTAGAATAGCAGGGGCCGCCCGATGAACTCTGCGCCAGCGTGCAGCAAATGCCGCGGCGTGTGTGCCCGCACTGCATCTGCATTGATAACGCGCTACGAATTCCCGTTTACGGGAGAAGGCGTGGATAATAGAGAGTCATGGCTTGATATGTGAGGGGATACGGCTTTTGTTTTATGGGAAATCGAGAGAGTTTTTAGTTCGCACCTGGTTGGTGAGATTGGTTATATGTTGTTTGATGATTCGATAACCAAGAGGTTGTGATTTAAACTCGTTACGACTGAATCTATATGTATGGTAATAAATTTATGATTATTTAGCCGATGTGTTAGAAATCTTTAATTGAAGATTTTATAAAATTATGTTCGTGAAAACTAATGCGTTTTTAAATATCAAGAATATTCTCCGAATAATATTTACGTAGATCTAAAAATATCTTCAACTTCCATAAAGTAAAATTCATTTCTTACAATCATAAAGATCAATATGAGATAAGCTTAATTAGTAACCTCAAAATTCAACTCATCATTATACCGCATATCATTAACGGCAACAAAACTTCGACAAAGGCAAAAAAAAAAAACAAGGCAGCAACCTACTCCCTACGGGAATAAACGTCAAACAATAAACAACGCGCTCGCGTATATAAGTTCCCATATTTAGCACCAACCTCAGCCACTAAAACCCCTCGCTTTATGCTTTCTTCTCTGGACTCGCTATAATACGCATGCCGGCCACATAGGGCGTGTCCTGCGTAATCTGCCGAGCAACGCTTTGCTGGCGAAGTATATAGACGCAAGCCGCCCTATAAGAAACAAAAAGATTCTGCCGCACAGCACTCCAACCCGACTAATGATGCCGAACACTAGAGAAAGAAGGAGTAGAAGAAGAAGAAGAAAAGGAGGACTCGGAGGGTAAGGGACCGCCAGTCAGGCCATCGACATCACATGCGAAAAAAGAAACACAGGCGCTGCCACTGGGTCAAACCCTTCATATATATATATATATATATATATATATGTGTGCGTGTGTGTATGAGAGAGTAAAGAACTGGTCTGGAGGTCGTAGAGCGACTGGATTTTAGCGGGGACTAAAAGAGAAGATAGTTGGTGGTTGATGTTAGAGGTGGCGTGACTGTCTGCTATGAGGAATCGAGAGGGGCCTTTTCTGGGCCCGCTGATTCGTGTGGATAGAGAGGGAGTGAAAAATATAAGTGTTGCGGTTGCGATGGGAACCGTCCGTTTGGGGCGGAAATAGGCGGTTTGTTGGGTGGCAAGATAGTTCGTGGGTATAGCTTTCGTTGATTGGCTGGCAGAGAAACAGATGGTTCAGTGATTATTTTGGTCGAATACGGATTTTTTTAAATGAAGATTTGTCTAAAAATCTGTAACAATAGCAACGTGCTTATCTATAAGTGTACTAAAAAATATTCCAAATTACTATTTTTCTTTCATATAACAGGATATATAGTTTACACAATGCTTACAATTGAATTGCTAATTGTACCAATTACGCATACATTTATCAAAAATAAAAAAAAAAGCAATCGCTTCACCTAAACCACCACATATACACTTAACTCCAATTCCGACATTATCCTCGGCAACCTCCACATCGCCACAAAAAAAAACAACCTCTCCTCAACAAAACCAACATCGGCTCACCAATCATCGCGAGCAAGGCTGAATGATTCGCCTCTGAGCTCGGCGGTGGCACAGATTCACTCGTCCGTCTATCCAACCGTCCGTCCGTGAGCCAGCATAGTCGTATAGTCTGCCCCTGGCCTCTACTTGCATTATACACCAACTCTTAACTCCCACCGTGTGAGAAAGATCTCTCTCGCCTCTCTCTCTCTCTCTCTCTCTCTTTCTCGGCAGCACTAAATCCGCGAAACCGACGGGCCGAGCGCGATTATTACCGATATGCTGGCCGCGCTTGCTCTTTCCGGGGCAGGTGTTTCGCATGCGCTGCAGTGTATGTGTATGTGTGTGTGAATGTATATATAGGGCCGTTACAGCGGCGGCGGCGGCAGGTCTTCGCTCGAGATATCGCCGCTCGATAATACGTTTATTGCGATCGAGGATTTACGACACGGCGAGGTGAACGAGAGAAGAAGAAGGAGGAGGAGGAGGAGAAAAAGGGAGAAAAGAAGATGCGCTGTGTATAAGGGGGAGGGAGAGTCATTACCCGACGTTTTAACGCCTTGACTAGAGAGCCTGTGGCTTTTGTATTACTGCTGCTGCTGCTGCATGCGCCACGCCTCGTGAGGTTTGTCCTGGGAGAGAAGAGAGTAAGAAAGAGAGAGAGAGAGAGAGAGAGACTTGATTGACCGGTGAGTGAGTGACTGACTTACTCACGACCGGCTTAATTGCGGAGTCGGCTGAGTGGATTCGCGGCGGTACGCGGTTTGGTTATCTAGATTTCATGTTGGCGCAGTGCTGCTCTCTCTCTCTCTCTCGGTCGCTCTCTTCCTCGTACACTGCAGCATATGCGATGAAAGTGGTATTTTAGTTTAGCTTTTCATCAGCCGGTGTAGCTTATTCTTTTGATGCTACAGATATAGATCAGAATCGATTTGAATAATAAGTGGATGCTTGGAGATGAAAGATTGTGTTTTAGAAGATATGATTCTCTGCTTTATTGGTTAATTATGAAAGAATATTATTAACGTATATAGATATACATTTTATATAAGAGTCATCTCCTAATTAGTAATTACTACTAGTATTCAATCAGGCATGATCCAAAAATAATCTGACAAGGTCATACATTTTAAAACTAGCATTTAATTTTTGTACAATGGACAAATTGGCAAGGAATTAGTAAAATGTATCTTTCTACATCGTCAAATCGTTTCCAATAAGCCGTCGCTAACAATTAAACCTACACTCCATCATCCCAAATCTGGAAACTACCTCGCCCATTCTTCTACCACCATCCCATCTCTACTCTCTCACTCGGGCAGACCGGAACCCAGACACTAGTACGAGATCGACGCTTCTTCCCTCCTCTCTCTCTCTCTCTCCGTCTTTCTTTCCCGGCGCGGTGGGGGCGTGCGATAGTTCAAGTCGTGAGCGAGCAGCCCCGCCCGACACGAACTCGGCGCATCTTCTCTCTCCCTCTCTTTCTCCCAGCGCAGCTGACCCCCGCTGGCTTCCCAGCTTCCAGGGCCCACCGAAGTACGCTCGTGTAGTTCCTCTTCGTCGTCCTCCTCCTTCTCCACCTTCTCGTCTTCTTCTTCTTCTTAGGTTCTTACTCTCTCCTTCTCTCGACGCCACGTCCCTTGGAAAGAGGAAGGCAGACGTGTATGCATGTTTGTGTGTACGTACGTACGTACGTATACGTTACCAATCTCAGAATCAAGGGGATCTCCTCTATCAATCGATATTGGGTAATTTTTCGACGGATTATACGCGTGTTACGATGGAATTGATAATCCAGTGTGGTTGCGAAACATCATCATGTAGATGAAGATGTATGTTGCTATAGCTGCAGCAGCGGCTGATAGTAAGAAACCGAGAATACAATTGTTCTGTATATGATGTGTTGGGCAATCCAGGTGGGGAGCAACGTACGCTCGATCGTGATTAGAACCTGGTGAAGTTTTAATAAAATAAACGTCGTGTATTTGCAACGTATCTCTATCAATTTTACGCGTATCCACACGTTTTTACCCCCTTTTGCGATCAAGATAGAGCTGTAACGACAGCCGTATACAGAGCTAAATTGGAAATTGAACATAATGGGAATTTCCGAGCTAATAGTGCCAATCAACAACTGTCACGCCTTTCATTAGATCGCCTCATGTGTAATTTATATATAGAAGCAAAAAAAAAAATAAAGTAAGTAACGTATACGCTATACGTATATACTTTTTCCGAGAAACGAATTAATTCCTCGACGCCATATCCTTGGACTGATTGCCACCTTGAAAGTTCAGCTGTGCATTATACGTGCGGCGCAGGCCCGTTCGAAAACCTTCGCGCGATTAGCGATGCTGGCCTTGAAAATCAAATAAAATACACCGCGTTCTCCGTATAGATAAAGGAGAATGTGTGCTCATGCGCGCGCGCGGGTGAATCATTCGGTTGCTCAACGCAAGGCAAGCTGTAAACTTTCATCGAAGATTAAAATCTCAAACGGCAAGTGTGTGTGTGTGTGTGTGTGGAGTAAAAGCTCGCGATAGTTCGTAAAGAGCGTATGAATATTCTTGTAACAGCGAATGCACTTTATTTTGATCAGATAAAAATGTTACATGGTATCGTTTTGCAATGAACTAAGTGGGATGATGGAATCCTGGTTCAGACCAATTTCATTGCGTTCTTTGCTTGACTATTCGTTGTGCAAAAATCGCCGATTAATACATCTCGAGATAGATTTATTTTGAAAGAAGGTTAATATAAAGATTCGTAATTAATTGTAATCGAAGCTGTTGTCCATCATAATGTTCTAGTCATCTAGTTTAATTTAAACAGGAATAAATTTATACCAACTAACGATATTGTCCATCGCATCTGTTAAATCATCTAGACTTGAATATAATTGCCCTGCAATCTCAATCATCCTTCTAACCAGGATATTGTAAGATATTTACCTTACGCTACATTCATTAGGTATAACCTTTCACATCAGATCTCCTCTATACAGTCCACAGGGTCATCAATTACATTAATTATACCAAACCTCTTACATGAGTATTAGCCACTATCAGCCAACTTACGCCATCCTCTCTATGAAAGATTCACCAGTCGAATTCAAATACACTCGTGAATGCGCATAAGCCATCAAAGCATAACCAACCAAGTCAACAACCGCAATTCGATATTCAGGGTCAACCACGTCCGATAAGCCTCATGACTCATCCTCCTCTCTCCCTCTCTCTCTCTTCTCTTGCAATCACTCTGAACCTGTGCGCGTGATACACCTCAACAGCAGCAACAGCAACAGCACCTTTCCTCTCTCAAGGGCACTTCTCTCTCTCTCTCTCTCTCTCTCTCTCTAGCCGAGGGGAAGGGCGCGTGATAAGTGTGGGAAGGGCGCGCTTGCGCGTTGCATAAGGCCCGCTTAATATTATGCAAGCTACTCTCCTCGCTTGCACACACACGCACAGGACCGCGCGTGCGAAGGACGAAAGGAGAAGAAGAAGAAGAAGAAGAGATAAAGCAGCACGTGTGAGTGTATGTATGGGAGAAGGGATGAGCTGTAGCTCGCCGGTGCTATACCTGCATAGAAATTGCAGGAGCGTTGAACCCAGGAAGTGGCCGTGAAATAGTCGCTCCTCTCTCTCTCTCTCTTGCTGCGAAAGGTTAACCCGCGCGGCGCATCTGCCGAGGTCGAGGGAACGTCCGGATGGACGAATTGAAAAGGAAGAGAGGAAGAGAGAGAAGAGGGATGAGAAAGCCGAAGAGAAGAGAAAGAGATCCGAATGAGATTTGTGTGCCGATCTAGAGCGGGAGTCGGGATTGGATCGTTCTCCTCTCTTCTTCCTTTCTCCCCTGTGCACGCTATATATATATATATATATATATATATATATATATATGCTTCTCGTTAGCGGAATTTCGAGCGTCCTATTAGGATCTCATAATTCTGAGCACACGATTGACTTGTATACGTATATATATGTATACACCCAGACAGCCATAAACGCGCGTATTGTCCCGGGCCTCCTACACTTGTAACGATAATCAAAATAGAGAAGACCGTCGGGCACACACGTCGGCGGCAGCGGCAGCAGCACCTCTCGGGAAAATCAGCCGGACGATAAGTGAGGCATCGACGAAGAAGAGAGGAGCAAGAGCGAAAGAGAGGAGAGAGAGAGAGAAGAAGCAGCACTCGCGCTGTGGCTAGCTAGTAGGAAAGTCCAATTTCGTTCCCACGATTAGGCGTATCGGCGCGAGCGCGAGCGCTCGGTTCACTAACCTCCTCTCTCTCTCTCTCTCTTTCTCCCTCTTCCTTCCCTCCGACGCGCGATAGAAGAGCGCGGGCTTGTGCTATAGCGCACCTCCGACACCGGCGTAAATCGCCCGGCGGGATCGGAGGTGGAGGTGGAGGAGGAGGAGAGGAACTTGTCGAGCTTGTCAAAATTCAATCGGACAAGTCCGAGAGCGCGCGCGCAAGCGCAAGCTAGGGAGAGTGTAAGACTGCTGCTCCTGCGTATACTACAGCAAGGTGAGAGAGTGAGAGAGAAAGAGAGAAAAGTGGAAGGGAGAAAGAGAGAGAGAAAGAGCGAAGAGGAGGAAGGGTCAGAGAGGTCACAGGGCTGAGGCACTTCTCACGCCCCCGCCGCGTTAAGGAGCTGTGCCGGAGAGGTTAGGGATTGGAGAAGAGAGAGAGAGAGAGAGAGGGGGAGAAAGGAGTTGGGAGAGCAATTAGCGGGTACCTGTTTAATTGCCGTTAACATTGTGTCTGGGGGTCGCTAAGGATAGAGCGTCACGGAGGTTGCCACTGGGGGATTTTGCAGGTTCGGATGGAAGGAATAAAAATCGTGTGTAATGGGATGTTTCGAGGTTGAGGTGGAAGAGCTGATACTGCTGCTGCTGCTCTTTCGCGATCACGGAAATGAAATTATACAATTTAAACAATATTTTCTAAAATATTTTTAGTGCATGTAACTGTGTTGCAATAAGACTAAAGAAGAAAGCAGGTCTTAACTATAATTCGAAGTATTTCGCCTAGAAGTTAAGCTTTCTCCAATTTAAGTTAATTTTCTACTTTTTAATTCGAGAGATTTCAAATGTCTTGTCCATAATGGTCAAATCTATAAAAATTCAATTAAGAAATCTAAAAAAAAGATAATCGTACAAGTATTTAACGAGTATGCACGATGAATCCTTAAAATAAAAATATTCTTAATTATCCCATATATCCGTAACCTTAAACATCAACCTTACCTGAAAAAATAATGCTTCACTGATAAAATCAGTCACTTCCCTGACCTCCTAATCCAAAACTTTCACCTCTACGATCTATCATACCTCGCACCTCGCATCGATTATGACTTCTCCTATGTGCTCCATAGCCAACGGCGACAACACCACCAATAACAACAACAACAACCAACAGTATCGCGCTGCTGCGGCTATACTCTTACTTATATACTTTGCATGCGCTGCAACGGCGCCGACGGCGCTTTAACGAGATAGGGGCGCGTTGCGCGCGGATAAAGTGCTTTAATTACTTGCGCGCGTGCTTCCGTCGTGATAGCCGAGGCGCCCGCGCGTTTTGTTTTGTCTCCCTCCGTCGGCAGAGAAAGAGAGAGAGAGAGAGAGAGAGAGAGCAAAGCCGCATCAAAGCCAATGAGGGCTCGTGCATAGCATTAATTATGCGGCCGCAGCCAAAGGCCCTCGCCGATAATGAAACTGCGCGCGCGCGGAGCAAGCTGGGCATTTACGTACACGCGATTATCGCCGAGTTGAGAGAGCGTCAATTAAAATGGTATTCCCGAGCGAATTATTTTTCATTTCGGTGTCGTGACTGCATACGGTTATGTGCTTTTGTAGGTCGGTTTAGGTACAAAAGGGAGACAAGAGGGGGAGAAGGGTAGAGTAGGTATATAATGCAAGTTTAATTGTTAAAAATTAACAAGTGAAATTGAGTTATACATAGAATGAGTAAATTTAATATAATCATTTTCCAAATAGCCCTTAAAACCGCTTCGAAAAACATCGAAATATCCGCAGTAACATCCTTGAGAATCCTGCACTTGTATATACCACTCCATGCAGTCACCTCTTTCTCAAAATTTCGGCAGTATCCGGACGTCGGATATTCAGCATTCTCTAAACCTTACTATACTCATCGTCGCTGCTATACTACGCTCTATAGCCATTCGCATTTTCCACGAGGACTCGGGTAGTGCTACTACTATACTCTCGTAGCCGATAAATCAAACCGCACTCGTCGGTGTTCTATACCTACTCCATCCTGCAGGCGAAAACGAACGCAAGCGCCTATCGCTCGCAGACTGTAGGCGCGGATTGCGCGCGTGCCAACGAAGGAAATCGCGGGGGAATACGAAACCAGCTCTCATAATTCGCATTCTCGTTGCTATTGGGATGAGAGGGGGGAAGGGGGTGGGAGGAAGGGAGAAGAGGCTAAATACTCGTTTGCGGTGGCGAGTAACTACGGGGGGGTAGGAGGAGGAAGGTTCTTGTATTGCGTGTGGATATACACGATGGATGCTTTCTCGGGTATTCTTCTTCCATTGGTATTCCCGGCGCGGTTTCGTCCGTGGTACGGATACGACGGAAACTGGTAGACTTGCGCGACGTCGGGTATCCAGGATATTTTCGAGTCTGGGGAAGAAGAGATGGTGGAATGTGGATGTATAGGGGGGTGGACTGCTGTGGATTGCTCGGGTGGTTTGGATTGGGTAGTACGGGGGGTTTCTTTTGGAGAATTTAGTAGGATATGTTGCCAGAAGCTGTGGTGTATTTTAATCTACTTTTTTTGTTACTTCTGAATTATTTTCTATCATATATAAATTTGATGACCACAATCGTGTCAATTTCAACATCGCGATATACATATTTTCACATACCGCAACCTTTTTCTTCTGCCGTGAGATATAAAATAAATATATATATATAACTACGAGTAATTCCATCGGCAGAGAATCGAGAATAGAGCGTTACAAAACCCCTCGACAATAGACTCATTCAAGCGCGACTAACTCGAGCCGCGACGCTCGTTGTCTGCCAGCGGCAGCAGCGCAAAATTAATCAATTAAAAAGCGATCTTATGCGTGCGATCAGCGCCTTTGAAGCTCAAGTTGCTGCTGCTGCTGTTGCTACTCGACGCTCATTAATCAGCGCGCATGCGTACAAAGAGTAGCGCGGGAATTGAATCAAATCGCGTATACAGAGCGCTCGACGTCAAATGCCGCACCTGCCGCGTATATTTCCAGAGACGCGCGCAACGCATCAAAGAGACGCTCGCTCAGTGTGGCGGCTCGCAACTTGCGGCATGATTCAGCTGGATATCGGTACGTGCGTGCGTGCGTGCTACTGTGGTGCGGTGGTGTTTTTGCCTGATGACGTGAGGAGAATTTGAGTGACAATGGAACAACGGTGGTTTGTGCATTAGGTTCTTATTTTTGTGGATGTGGAGTTATAATTTTTTTTTGTGAGAGAGAGAATTCTGATGTGTGAATCTGGGGATTATTGCAGGTGCGAATGGTTAAGATATAGTTAAGGTAATTAGCGTTATTTAATTGAGATTCAAACATTGGAAGATTAATGATGCCACCTAGTTTATAGTAGTATTATGAGATCAATGCCGCGGGTTCAAGGCTGATGAAAACAGCTAAAGTATTTTAAAATAGATTTTCGATAAATTAGATGGGAATCTGTAAAACTATTTTATATAAAAATAGCGAAACATGTCGTAATGAACAAATTTATCTTATGATAATAAACCAAGTGATATTATCTTACAATACATATAATTATTATTAACAAATTACGTCATATTTCACTTTCAAAACCGTCATATATACTCGAAGTAGTAATAAAATTCAAATTACACCTCTCTCCGCACAAAAGCAACCCTGGCAAATCATTAAAAATCACACCCTCACACACAATCATTCCGAAATCCATCACACTCTTTCTCTCTCTCTCTCCCTCTTTCTATTCTCCTCTAACAAAACTCCCAATCACTCGTCTCACCACACGACACAAAGCCACAAAACCCACCCACTCGTCACTCGCGTAACCCGTCAGCCCCCTCGTTTCGATATTAATCTCCCCGAGTAGCAGCAGCATCAGCCGATTATACGCCAAGGTAACGCGCTCGTCTGTATACGATTTACACGCTAGCACGTCGTCATTAGAGCTCTCTCTCTCTCTCCTCTTTGCTCTTACACACATCACACCCACACTATAGATGCTCTCTCTTTCTCTCTCTTTCTCGCGCACCTATCGTTTTACCAGGGCAATCAGTCCGCGTGCGAGCAACCAACCAACCCCCCTGCCGTCATACAATACTGTATATACGCGCTTGCTCGAAACGCGATACATGATTTTTCTCCATCTCTTTCTCTGAGAGAGAGAGCGCGAGAAGCATTAAGGGTTATTTTTACACGACTCGCGTGCTAGGCATAAATCATCGACACGGCCTTCGTCCGTTAACAAATTACCAACGTTCATAATATCTCTCCCCCTCTCTCTCTCTCTCTCTCTCTCTCGTTCCTTCTATACACGGCTCTTCTTCGTGCTTGCAGTGCCTGACAATAAGACCGATCTCTCATCGGGGGCAAAACGATCGTAAGACAAGTAGCCACATAGCGTCGGCGGGGCAGTGGTGGCCGCTATAAGGCTTATCGTATAGCGGTGCGATGCGCCTTGTGGTGGTGTGTGCGCTTCTCTTTCTGTTTCTACCGATGCGCGGTTAGAGAGGTAGTAGCAGCCGCGTGGTAAGAGATAGCATCTTTCAACGTTAGATGCTGCACTGTGGTGTGGAGAAACTGTATATATATATATATATATAGGGTTTCCGTACGGAGAAGGAGGTGGAGGCAGATCGCTCGGCATCTCTCGTTCTCTCCTTTCGGCTTTTTATCGTTGCTGAAGCGCGTGTGGCTGGATGGTAATTGTTAGTTTTTTTCGGGTTGAGAAGAGTATGCGTGAGGGTCGATGAGTGCATTTTATAATATGATGAAGTGTAAACTGGTTTAATTGTATAGAGGCGAATTTATGCGGGGGTCGGATTAAATTGGTTGGATGTATATATATAGTGATTATTTTTTGTGCGTTATTGTATATAGAAATAAATAGTTAAGGCGTCTATATATAACCTAATTTAATAAACACTATAAGATTACATATCTATGAATTTTTTCATAACTATGATGACGCTATATCGTGGTGCAATTACAACTACTCTTATTATCCTCATCGGTCAAATAAAAATCCTTTAAAAGCTAATCTCGCGTATTCTTTTCAATCTCTCAACCTCAAAAAAACCCAAACTCACGCTACATATCCCCGCCTCCAAAAAAATTAATTCTTCACAATCACAAACTAATTGAATCTCGCAACTAACAATCCTTCAGCTCCAACGGTATACCAGTTGTATATATATATACCCGCACCTACGCTCGCACTCTCGGCAATTCCAGAAGCAGTTCAAGACAAGACAAAGCGCTTTCCCATCGCTCACCCACGCCTATATATATATATATATATATATATACATACATACACCTGTAAGAAAGGGGAATCCCCGCCGACTTGTCTGCGTAGAACTGACAAAAAGATTATGCTCAGGCGGCAGCGACGGCGGCGGTAGCAGCTCCCCCGTTAATACGGTTACGCATTATCTAGATTGCTCATGGCCGAGCTACGCGTATATACGCGCGAGTGCGCGTAATTAATCAGGAACAATCAAACGTGTGTATGGCGCGCGCGTAGGCTGGGAGCTGCAATGTAAGGAGACTCCCAACGCTATATAGCGGTGCGGTTCTCTGTGTTCTTCTGCCGCGAGAGAAAGACAGAGTGGGGAGTCGTTTGCAAAGGGTGGAATGAAGAGGATGGATATATGTGGTGGGGGAAATAAAGAGTCGAAGGTTATACTGAATGAATAGATTGTGGTGAGGATGATTGGTGATATATTTTTTTTAAATATTTTTATATTTTTATAATGTTCTATTAAGTTTTTAGTTTTAATTTAAAATAATGACGGTTTACAAACTCAAAATACGATTTCAAAAGTAACGAATTTATCGTAAAATCAACATTTTTCAAAATTTCAATTCGTTCAAGCCCCATAATAGCATCAATGAATATTCATCGCTTTTCAACCATCTGCGTAACAAAAAAAAAGAAAAGGTTAAAACTACTCCGCGACTTTCATGCCTGATCTTCCTCCTCTACTAAGTGACGAATCACGCTCGTTAATTTCATCCAGCCGCGCTCACCTAAATCCTCTCTCACTC
>JAWWEQ010010850.1:0-42031 GCA_035583055.1 Torymus tubicola | reverse complement strand
TTAACTAAGATAAATTATTTTGACTTTTATTTCTATTTTTAAATACTAATTTAAAATAAGATTAGTATATTAAAAATGTGTAACCAATTAGTTACGAATTGATTTAATTATTCATGACGTGCACCGTTTCACCATATAATAGTAGAACAGACGACCGTAGAGCTTGGCACAATAGTTACGCCGATTTGGTGTAGCTGCTGCACCGAACTAAAAGCGCTGCTGTCGCACTACGATATCGCCGTGAGCTGCACCAAAACTTTTCCAGTGTAGTTGATCTCCTATGTGAGCGTGGTGCGAGGGATCTCCTCCGACGGCTGCCGGCCCGGCTTTGGTTCTCCAGTGCGACGGTGAACGCTCCAACTCGTTCGGCGTCCAGCTTTGCCGAGAGTGGGAGAACTTCAGTTCCCGTCCGCCTTCCGTCGTCGCCTAGCTGAGAAGGGTCGAATGAGCGGGTGTCGCTTTCGATGTACAGTCCTCCAGGTCGGATCCAGCCGGTTTCCCGATGCTCGAGTATTTATCTCACTCTACTCCCACGAGCTGCCTTGCGTTTATTCGAATTCGCTCTTTCAAGCTCTCCGGGGCGACTGCCTCGTGCTCGCCTATCGCTCCTTAATCTGCCTATCATTCTCTGTTTACCTTTTCTTTCTCTCTCTCTCTCGCTCTCTCACTCTTTTGTCTATCTGCTTCGTCGCGTGTCTCTCGCGCGCAGCTCCTGCTGTTTGGCCCGTCGCTCAAATTATGATATGTGTGCGCGTATGTACATATGTATACTTGCACGTGTGTGCGCGGAGTCGAATCGTATATCTCCGTCACAAATTTATCAAAAAAAATTATTTGAACAAATCGAAACCAAACATTTATTAACGACATCTAAACTATAGCTTAAAATATTAAGCTATAGTTTCCGATATCCAAAAAGATTTTATAAAAAATTTTATATATTTTCCCTATTGATTATTCTTTCAACAATTTCTCCCAATTTGACACCACGCGAACTTGAAAACATCCGCAGCGACCGCGTAATTTCTCAAAATATCTATAACTCTTTCTCTCTTCACTGAACATTCACCCGAACACGCATGACTTGTTCGCACATCGATTCCGCAACGCGCGCGTATATACGCTCGCACTGATGAGAAAAAAAGCAGCATATATAGCTCTTATCGCTGAACCGTCGCGCGATAAAGTGCTGCCATCCGTGCGGTTTGTATATAGGAGCAAGGGTCAGAAAAATCTGTGAACGTCAGGGAACCATTCTCCACACGTCGTATTATATATAGAGAATTGAAAAATTTTTACCCTCTCCTTCTTATCTAATATAAAATTGATTAAACCTTTTTTCTTTCTTTTTTTTTGCAATTACATAGTTATATAGGTTTGACGAATTGTGGTTTAGTCTTTAGAAAGCGTATTCGTATATTATAGTCGCATCATAGAAAGATATATTATAGTTGCATGCGAACGATACATATATATATCTGCATGAATTATCGACCTTAATTGGCGCATTGATAAGAATAGATGTCACGGTTATTTAGTACTTTATTTAACTGCACTCACAAATGTACATATGTATAAATGAGAGATATCGAAAATATTATAATGTATTCTCTGTTGTATGTCGCGTATGCGAGTACACGATTAAAATTACACGGTGTAAGATATATAATTATTTGTCGCGTCTTGTGACGCAAAATGCAATTGATTATTATGTATGTGCGTGTAATAGCTCGTCGTATTTTACAATTAACACGGTCTTATCGATTGCGGTAATGATCACAGTTATACGTATACAATATATATGTACATATCTGTGGCTCCGAGGCATAACGACATAAGTCCACTTTCTAAACGAGATAGACCGCGATACTGTACTAATCAATTAACATATTTAAAACGAATATTTACACGGTGGTATGACCAGATCATGCATTTTCTCCTTTGTGAAAACTCGGAAAAAGTATGAAGTTATGTCGTTATGCCGGGAACTTGGACTTATCTAATAGTCTTGTTCTCATGTATTTTTCGATCATTTTCGTTAATTTAATTATGAATTCCGATCAAAATTAACAATTAATCAACGAATAATTATGTTAAAAATAATACAACTAGAATACAACTTGAATTCGCGATAAATTGAAAAGCATTTTTTTATTTCGTAAAAAAACAGGTATTATGAACTAACTTTCAAAATTCTCACTGCTGGACTTATGTCGTTATGCCTCGGAGCCACAGATATATACTTTGTAAGTTTTCGTTCAGAGTATATATATATATATATATATATATACACAGTCATATTTAGGCAAATTAAAATACACAATCAAGCAAACGTTACCCTAAATAATATGCACTTTATTCTAAACATCAGCGAATATCCGCTGCCCCTTAATAATTTCTCTAATACCCTTGAACGTAACAATCGCACGAGGAAAATTAATCACATAACTCTTTTATTTTTCTATTCAACTTTTACATACCATTAACTTTCTTCTACAATCAACATCTCATACTCTCCACCAAAACATCTCCTTTTTATCTCACTAATCCCCCACCCCCTCTCTCTCTTTTCGTCCCAAGGAGACCGAGCACATCCGAGTTCATCGACCTCTCCTGCTCGCCTATACCAAAACTTTCGCAATTATTTTCCATCCGTTGCGTATATAGATACGTGCGCACGCGCATTGTCAAGGTTCCGCGTTCATATATATATGTATAATATATGTCTCCTAATCGCGCGGGACAAAAAACAGTAGCCTGCGCGCAAAGCTTTCGTCAACCGAGATAACGCGTATAATAATGTCTCATATGTGTGTATAGTGATGGCATAATCGTCAACAGTGCGTGATTCATTTAATATATATATAGAGGGTGGGAATTCATGTATAGGGGTATGGTAGCAAAGTCTGGTTATAGGTTTTTTTTTTTAGTTGAATGATTGACGTATCCTGTAATCAATGTTTTCACTGCGCATTGCTATATGTATATAGTCGTTGGTTATGAATTCAAACGTTGACACCGAATTTTTCTTTCCGAATGCATTGAGAATATACGCGCACTTGTTGCTGTAACGATCAATTGTAGAAGCAAGGAAAAAGAAGAGGAGGCGCCGCACTCCTCTTCTACTTGCTTACTTTATCGCATTATCATTAGGTGGCGATTCTTATATGTATAGGTTGATATAGCGGTAATAACTTTATATGAATTCATGTGGCATTATATATATATATATATACGTTTATTTACAAAACAAGTAGGTGAAGTACAAAACAAGTACATAAAATTTCATTGCTGCGTAGGCAAATGATAATAGACGACGTATAGTGTGTGTGTGTGTGTGTGTGTGATGTCACTCGGATGGAGCGCAGTAAAAAGAAACGTACATTTGTTTTCAAACCTTTTTCTAATAGTAATGATGATGATTATGATGATGATAATGTTTCGATATATTGTCTTTCCATTGTCAATCTGCGTCTTTTACGATTGTTTGACATTCTTTTCTTTACCATACTATTGGTACAAAAAGTGTATTTTTACCACGGCGATGCGCTTATATAGTTCGAAAGGTTGTGGTCAAAGTTTTTCGTGATTCATGCTTGAATAATTTCAATTGCATCTTTATACTATAGCAATATTGACAATACGTATATATACATATATAAATGTGCAATGATTACGTACCGAGAAAAAAATTATATACCCGCGCGCTCGCTTGGCTTTATAATTATTTACGGTTGAATACTTTTAAAAATATTTCTACGTTTCTCGGTAAATCTTATGATACACATTACCGCGAACTATACTCTTGTTTCCATAAGCATATATACGTATTATGAAACAAACAAAAAATCGTCGAGAGTTCAACTCTTTCAATTTGAACACATATATATCCATATCACTTAACGCTATATCTTTCTATATTTGCAAGACGTATTTTATACAAGCTCACAGACATCCACATTATTCTCCTCTATTATTTAAAAACATATATATACCTACTTGTCAAAAAGCACAGGCATGCACCGATCCATTAAAATATTTGCTGACATCTCGTATTCTCTTAGTTCTTCACAATATTATATACCCAATTATCTTCCTTTTCCTTCGCTCTGTATAAAACCAACATTCCTAGTCTCGCGTGTCCCCTAATCGACACAGGAAACAAAAAAAAAAGAAACGAGGATTCTTACCTCGGTCACCGGTAGACGACTTGTAAAGCTACGCGCGTATATGATATACTACACTGTCTCTCAGCTCGTCTGTATGCAAGACGCGAGACCAGTCGAGCGATGGCTTTATTATTTTCATTATTTTTTTTTCCTTCCTCTCCTTTCCTTTTTTATGAATCACTGTGCCAAACCAGCCTCACGGTGGCATCGTGAAATGAGTTCTTTGGCGATGGGGTGGGTAAGTGGAAATACCGTGTGCGTTATAATATATATATATAGTTGAAGGTGGATGTAGAGGATGTATAGGGGTTGAGGTGATTGGTATTAGCTTGAATGTTCGTATATGAATTGTGTAGCTTTTTAATTAGTATATAGACACGTTGTTCATAGTCGTGTGTGGTTGTAGTTTTATTTTTGTATCTATTAATGGATTGAATAGTATATTACACTATATAATAGTATCGTACGATATTTTATGTAGTATATTTTAGAGAGACAGCGAGAGGGACGAGCAAAATGATATGAGGAACTAATTATGCTAATGATATATAAGCGTGACATAATTGCGAATTTATGTCACTTATATGTGTTATAAGAAAAATTTTAGAAAAAAGCTTTTGTTTTCTGTCTCTACGTAGTGAGCCAAAAGTCTTTAAATAGGATATACGCTTCATCAGGGAAAATTTTTTTGTTTTCATTGATGAAAAAAAAAAATTTCAAAGATATTCATCGTCAAGCCTAAGATAATTGACTTTTATTAAATGATTTTAATAATTGAATATTGAGTAATAAGTATACCTAAATTTATTCTCACAAAAGATTGTCAATCGCTTTTAAGGAGGATGACCCTGGCTATTGGATCCAGGAAAAATCTATGTTTTCGTTTTCAGTGTAGACTATTAGCATAAGCAAAAAGAAAGGAATTTTAAGTAGAGGTTTTATTTTGCAAGTAAAAAAGAATGTAAGGAATCCGATATTATGCCCGCGTCCCTATAAATTTCTTTAAATTTGATTAGAATAGTCAATATTATTTAAAGAAAACACGTTTCTTATTATTTGTTATGTATATATATTAATTGCTGCTTCGACTATTTTTTATCATCTCTTAACAATTATTTATCTTTTTTGCCGTAATGACTAACCTTAATATACTAAGCTTAATTCGGATGTAAAAAAGTATCATTGCTATAAAATTATAGCCCTTATTACAGAATTAATTTGTCTTGATATATTTATTCCATTTTTATTTCTAAATAAACGGTTGTCTTACATCCACTCGGCTTATTAAACATTTTGAGTTAAAAAAATCAGACTTGTCACACATTTACATTGGTATACCATTTAATTCACAATATTATACAAGTATACATAATTTGCCATCTGCATACATTTAACCGCTGATTTTCACCATTATTATACGTATAAGTGATGATTAAATGTCAAAAATCACACTCAACACATCATCTGACTTCACACATATCGCATAACTCAATATCGCACGTCACTCGTATACTTCCCAAAGCCATACAGTTCAACAAAAACTATATATACTCTCATCCCCCCGCTGCACATGATCAATACCACGCGTTCACCACGTTGCTCGTGCCGACAAAATTGCACCACCTCTCGTTTTCTCCCCTTCTCTCTCTCTCTCCCTCTTTCTTATTCCTCCTCTCTCTCTCTCTCTCCCACGCGAACACAGACGTTATCGCCGCGGCCGCGGCGCGCGGGGCATATAGTATCGGCGCGCTGGTACTTTCAAGAGCGCAGTGTCACCGCGAGCGCGGGCTCATACGGTTCTCGCGCGCGCTCGTATGTGTGCTTTTATATTTTTATATATATATATTATATATGCATAATATACAGTAGTATTTTAAGTTATACATTGTGAATCTAGCAGTCAGTCAGTTAGTAGGTGTACGTGCGTCAGTGGCGGTGTTGAAGTTGATCCGAGAGACAAGTTGAAGTTTGAAGTTGAAGTGTCGAGGAGGAAGCAAGGAAGGAGTTGAGGAGAGGTTAGTGGGGTTGTGTGGTCTGTGATTTAATGGATATAGACGATGAGGGTATATAATACGATTAATGTCGATGATGACGCAATTAGTTGATTTTTTCATTTAAGTATAGAGGATGCGTGTTTTGGTTTGATTTCTTTAAAGCAACCATATAATAATGTAATAATACTCTGTAATTTGGGTTATATCTTACAATACAGTTTTTCTATATGATAATTTAAAAGGATTGTTTAACAGCTCGCTAAATTAATTTTCTATAATATAATTAATCGTCAAACTTTTCGTTCGAGCGCAAACATCAGGTTGTTGATTAATGCTTTAAACTAATAAATCAACAAAATTTAAATTGGTTACACAAAGCCTGTCAACGCGACCTCAGTTATTGACATTTAAATTACACGACGAGCAGCGCGGCTATTGTGACTTTAAGTCACTCTTTAAAATTAGCACGGAAGTTCGAGTGAATGCAACAGGAAATTGTGGAAAAAAAAAGATTGTTGGGTGGTGAAAACGTCGCAGTACTTATACTTGCCGCTAAAACTCGTTTAAGTTGGTTCGTAGTAAAAGATACGAGACTTTCGCGATGGTTCTTTTCTTTTTTTTTATATTTGTAAAATAAAATATTGAAGCTGCAAGTCTTTAAAAAAGTTCGATTTCTATGATTTGTTTAAGATTTTTTTAATATTATCGGTCAAGTTTCGTTAAAACGAATAAAACTGTGGAATAAAAATTTATTCAATAATATTATTTTATAGATAAAAATTGTAATTTCGAGGATGATCTAATTTTTTTTATTTCAACGGTTTAAAGCTCCACCGATATTATGCCATTTCCTTTGCTTAGACAAACTATAGACTTAAGTTTTGCGCGAAGCTTTTCATTTCTTGAATAATAACACTTTGTTATTTGATCGCTTCGAAATTATCGGTTACATACGAAGAATGAGTTCATTTGTCATTTCACCGCTGCGTTGACTCTTTTGTATAGTGATTTTTTCGCTCGAGGCATTGCTGTATTTTTTATTTTTTATGTATCCTATAGAGAAGAGAAATCAAATAATTATCGGTAATTAAACCAGTGACTCATTGCTAATACCTAGACATTAAACTTAATTTTATAAAATAACCAACAACGAACGTTTTTAAAAATAGTCTTTGAAGTAAGAAAAACTTTACAACTATTTTACGTTTTTAATAATTACTATAGAGGGAGTGTCTTTTATTGGTATGGTGTATATATATATATATATAAATCTCAGTGGTAACCTTGACAATTTGGATGGGAACTCCGGGAATCGGTGTAAAATAATGAATGATTGTTTTTCCACGAGGTTTCTGACAAGCTCATCTGCGTCATAATTAATGAGAAGCTCGCCCGATAGTCGTATATGTAAAACTTGAACGGACGTATGTGATTCGATAGAAAAAAACAAAAAGTTCGCTTAGTTAAGGTTTTCTTTTTTTATAAAACAATCTATTATAGTATATTTACATATGGTGCTTTTTTTTGTATAATTTTTTTTGGTTTCATATATTTTACAGTGTGGTATATACGAGTGATAGATGTGATTAATTACATTTTCACATTGCGCAAGCTCTCTAGTTCAAGGTCACAGCAGTGATGTATTTCTATTTGCATTATCTAATAACTTATACATTCTCTTTTCTCGGTCTCTATGTCCCATTTCTTTCTCCATTGTGCTGTTTTTACATTCTGCGGTATACCTAAAACTATACCAGTGTATTAGAAAATATATCTAATGATATTATATATCTTAAACGTTGTACGAGAATTATTCCTTTTACATAACTCTTAAAACCAATTAAAATCAAACGCCTCAAGTGATTGTAACAATGCCGCGGTGCGTACTACACTCAACACACTCACACTAATACACACTCTCTTCATTGTGAACCCTGTGGTATATGAAAAAAACAAGAAGAAGAAGAAAAAAAAGCAACAATGCAAGCATTGACATCAATTTTTTGCAATAGCAAGTAGCCATATATATATACTAGATCCTCCATTATTCTCTCTACTTGGAAAGTCATTGTGAGGCGAAAAAAAGCTACGAATTTCACACAATAATACTTAAAAACAAAACTTTGCCAACACTATATATATATATACACACACACACACGAAACTTTCCGCACACTATATATATACGTGCGCGTTCCGTCTTATTACTCCTCGTGTGACATCAACACCGTATACCTCGTAAACATCACGAACAATAGGAAACTATACATATATAGCATACACCATCCTGTCCCTATATATACAACCCACTTCCGACTCGTAAAGAATCCTTGTATATATATCTAGTTCTTACGCAACGAATCGACCGACTATACATTACTCGTACGGAGTTTTCTCGTGAGACCCTCTGGCGCTGCCTATATATATACACGAGTGATTATACGTCTAATAATTTAGTAGAAGGTCCTTGCTACCATCGCCGAGTATAGTTTAGTATCGTGTATATATACCATTAAATTTGTGAATCGCTCTTTTTACAAGTCACATCTTATGTGGATTTAGTCGCTAATGTGCTACGTCGGCTCGTTTAATAATACGCGACCGGACACGTCTTCCTTTTTGTCTTGATAATTCATTGTTGGTTTGGAAAAATTGTTTGTGTGTTATGTTATATATGAACACGCGTACCGTATAGAAATGATTCTTTTTTTTTATAAAGTTTTAATGTTTTGTTGACATTGATCTTTACGAGGGGTGTTACATGATTGTTAGATAATAATTGCTTTTGGGACATTGTCTTTCTTACTGATTTTTTTTTTTTAAAGACAGCTTATATATATGCTCGCTGCAGTTGCGCTGATGCGTGTGATTATACGATAATATACGCGTGTACGTATGGTCATTATAACAGAGCTATGCGTATTGACAGTACGTATACGATAATGTATTGTAATTTAATGCGTGTAACATGTTATTATTGTTCTCCCTTCTTACAATTATTGTTAAAAATAGATTTATCGCGAATTTATACGTGCTAAATTCATACAGAACAACACGTTGAAACATTTATATACATATATATATAAACAATTTCTTTTATCATTATATATGCAACAAATCTCTCATTCTACCGAGTATATACGTACATATATATTTATTCCTACGCATATACATATACATACAGGCACTGATCTCAGTCTCCGATCGACGAACCGCACTTGCATTATACTCGCGCACACGTATATATGTAGTGCCCTTGACTCACTGCCGTCAGATAGTATATATATATATATATATATATAACATACACACATAGATACAGACACACTCGCGCGGACTTTGACGCTCACGGAAACGCGTATATACACGCTTAGCGTATACACTTGTACGTATGTATGTACGTATGTACACCGCGACGGCGTGGTTTTAATTTTCCAAGCACGATAGTCGTAAATTTCCGTTATGCGCATACACAGCGGCGGCGACAGCGTCGACGCGAGCGGGAAAAACTCCCATAACTTTCGCTTTATATATCGCTCGGTGTATAATATATACGCGTATATATATACGAGCGATCGACCTTTTTGCTTGCACTGAGGTCGCGACGCGCGCTGAATTGGTTTCTTTTTTTTTTCTTCTTCTTTTGCGTACTTGGCGATGCTGCTGCTGCAGAAATTTTCGTTTGAATGTATAACATATATAAAAGTGTTGTATGTGTTGGTAAGGTTGTGTATATAGTGGCCAAGATGAGCTTTACTTTGTCTGTGTGATGGTTAATTTTTTGGATATAGATATTGGGGTAGTCGGGGGTTTTATGAAGAGATGAATTTTCTTGGTGGCGTTAATTAAACAAACGACGATTATACTTTCGATATAAGATATCATCGCTCAGCAGATATAAGACTGCTTTGAGAAGGCATTTCTATAGATCTCGATTGATTATTCGTAGAATGAGCGATTTTATTTGTTAATTTATTTTATGCATTGTCCCATTTTCACGAATGAATGTATTTATTGGCGTGAGTGTGGATCATGAATGTGACCTCTAACAGTATTATTAGTTATAAGTTTTATTTATTTTTATCTTACAGTATTGTTAGTTATAAGTTCTAAGTTTTACTTTGTATGACCTGGCTAAGCCAGCGATTCTGTTTAGAAGTTTTCGACAAAAATTGTCGTTCTCGTGTATTTTCTAGTAAACTATACTCTCAGGTCATGAGTGGTATTATCACTTATATAAACATACTCACAAAACATCGTATAGTTATTTAGACAACAAACTCCATTAATTTTTCTCGATTTATTTATACACATTTCGCGAAAAATTACAATTAAACCCCTTGTACACAATAAATTAACCAATACCTATTCTCTTCTTCTGTTACAGTGTCAATCGACTCGGGCGTAGCCAATTGCATTATGGGCCGCTACCGCGCTTGATCAACGATCTCAATCTTACCGGAGCATCATCCTTCGATCTCACTCTCACCATACAACCAAACTCTTACACGTTTGATCAACACCCCAATATATACATAAACTTGCCAAAATGGCTAGCAGCACCTCCGCACATTGTTCGCCATCGCGCTCGTCGCTAAGCTGCTGTCAGGCAGATAACAGCAGTCAAAGCGATGTACACGATGTGTGCGCCAATGGTGGTGGTCAAGTTAACAATAATTATTTCATGCAAGAGAAGCATCAGTTTCCCAAGAGGCCTGAGGTTGATCTTCAGTTCAGGGATATTAGGTATAGGGTCAAGTCGTGGAACATCAGGAATCTTAAGCCAGGTTTGTGGTATATTTTCGGTTATATTATATATATATATGTATGTAAGTGAGATATGGTAAATATTTGTAAACCGTCGGTTGTAATAAGTAGACGAGTGTTGTGTAATATATATATATATATATAGCATTTTCTAACCCTTTTGTTATTATCCCCAGAACCGGTCGTAATAACGAACTGTGTGCTATTGTTTATATATACCGGGAACCGGTTGTTGCTTTAACAACAGTAACTTTTGGTTACTTTTTCTCGTCCACTGATAATCCATTCGGACGATTGTACAAACACTTATATATACGTTTCATCTAACATTAAAAGCATCTCTGTAATCTTATAAGAACCTCGGATTCTACATATAGGCGTATTACGAATATGACGTGGGGTTATAATACGACAATACGTATTCGAAATTCGCATTGGAAGATGCGCGCGCGCGCGCGCGTTTGTAAACCGGTATATGAGCGAGCACCTTGTCCTTAATAACTATATATATAATACGCTATAAGCATAGCGCCAGATTATAAAAAGGACTCTCCTGAGTGTGTGTGTATAAGTGCAAAAAGTTATCGACAGCCCGCACGTCATGCGACACGGGAACTAATTATACGTATATCCATGATGTCGTTGAGTTTTTTTTTTGACTTGTAGAACCAGTACTAATGTTTGTCGTGGCTTTGTGTTGCATGCTATGCTGTTTCATTTTTGGTACTATACGTAGGTATACGTATATATGAATTTGAAGTTGTGTATAACTGATGATCGCTTCCTCGTTTACTTTTGGAATGGAATTCGGTGACTTTATATACGTATATCTTGACAAGATTATTTTTAGCCTCTCGTTTGCGAAAAAAAAGGTCTTCAAACGTTCAACGGTTTACGTTAGAAATATTTATATTATATACTTGTACGGTTGTCGACGTATAATAGATACATTGCGAATGCTCTTAAAATATATATATAGTTATGAATTATTCAGGTACCATATATATGTACACATACACACGCGAATAGAAGAATCACCGACAAAACTTTTACGATCTTATTCTTTATATTTTCTTTTGTATAATCTATATAGAGACCAGTGCAATGCCCCACTTGCAGCTATTTTATCGTCGACGAAGTTAATAAAGTAATTAGTATTACCAGCTACCTGACATTTACGTCGCTATCTGTGCTAAGGTCATCGCCATACTCGCGCGCGCGCGTTCGCAAGTGATTTTCCAGCAACGTTTTTTTTTGCCCATATACCTACGCGCGCGTGGCTCGGTCACTTTTCAAAAGTCAATATATACAAACGACTGCGGCGGTTTCTTTTCTTTTTGCTTTCCATACTATAAAGCTTCTATATATATATATATATACGTATATACGAATGGTGAGAATAACCGCGATGGGGCGTGAAAGAAGTAAAAAAAAAAAGTAGCAGAGAATTAATTAACTTGTCATATAGGCCATAAATTATCGGGAGGCTCGGAAGAAAGTAAAAGTGCTATGTGATGATGACAAAACAGCGAATCGATCACTGTGTGTATATGTATATATAATCGATGGTTATACGCGTTTAGATCGTTACGAGATATGTCTAAAATTTTTCGTACAAGTATATAATATCTTTTTTTTTGGGACTCATTACTAGATAATAAAATTAGCATGTGTTTCACTCTCGATGTTCACGCGCGCGCGCAAAAAAAAAACACCAGACGCGTATATAATTTCCAAGGCGTTGATCTTTGCGGTTGCTGAAAAATAATATAACCGTATACTTCTGACGCACGCCGTTATACGAACGTCTGCGTGTGCGTGTGTGACTAATCGGCTCGTGGATCAGCTGTGCGCGAGCTGCTGATCCTTCTTTTTTTTTCTTTTCGCTGCTCTCGTATATATATAGTATAGCGGCATAGAGAGAACCAGTTCTATACACGGCGTTTCGTTTTTTTTCTCTCTCTCTCTCTCTCTCTTTTGGCGGCGCTCGATTTCTCCAGCGTCGACTGCTTTCTTTGGATTTGGAGTAAGAAAAAAAAGGGACAACGTGGGTTATTTTCGTGCTCGTGTTGGTATTGTGTGGAAGGTTTTAAGTGTATTAGGAGGAAAAAAAGGGATTGATTTGGTTTTTTGGTGGATGTTGTAGTAGATGTTTGTTTGTAATTTGGTTCGCAGAGGTTTTAGTGTAGTTCTCGAGGAAGAGATATATTAGAAGATTAAAAATGATTGATATGAACAATTTCGTTTTCGAGTGTATATGTATTTTTATTTATTTAGAACGTTGATCCACGTTGTAGTAGATCTTTTTATATTCTATATTTAATCTATTATACGCACAGATTTAAATAACCGTGAAATTTTCACAGACACTTGCCTCTTCCACACTTCGATATCAAGTTAGAAAATTTTCAAGTCACTTAAATCTCCCCTTCCCCGAATATTCAATTTATTTAAATTTCTATTCCTTTGTAAAAAAAAAAAGTTAACGCGGCATTAAATCCTTCATGGCGACGTTTAAACGACGGAACAACCGGGTATGTGCGTTTATACATATACATATGTATATATACAAAAGCGGCAGAAAATAAAATGGAAAGTAGCCTATACGAAAGTCCGATGCTATCACCGTTGCTGACTTTATATCCTCGAGGATATATGTGTGGTTGTATACATATATACATCGGGAGAAATCCTATATTACGCAAAAAAAAAACAAATAACGCGGGCGAATATATACGTATATATATACAGTAAAAATTTGACGATAGACTTATATAATTATTTCATCGACAGTATATAGCGGAGAAAGAAGCGGATATAAGATTTCACACGTGGCACTGATGATGACGACGACGACGATGCGATTAGTTATGACAGTTGCGATTTTTTCGAAAAAAAAAAATTCATGCGCCTTGATTTTTTCCGAAAAATAATTGACAGAACGAAAACATGCTTATATACAAGTATATTAGTATAGGCGAAAAAAAAGTCTCGATAATGAGCCACGACCGATAAACTCTTGCTATCTCACGTGCTGCGCGGGAATTCTTATCTATATCTTTCTTTCTTTATGCACGCGCGCCCATAGTAAATAACCGTACGGTTATTTATATATATATGCATATTATACGTACTGGCAAATATTTGAAAATACTATGTATATATATTATTATAATAACAGGCTACAAATCGTTGCTGACGGTATTTCCATTGTCAAGGATTAAAAGTACGACGCGATATATCTTTTTCATGCAAATAACGTGTATGTCGTGTGTACGAGACGAGTTGTGCTTTACGGTCACCTTTGGTCGTGCTACAACGTATATATATATATATATATATATTTTTCCTATTATTCCGGGTATATAATTGTAGCGGTTATAATCACGTGGTGATAAAAACTATAGGAAGCGTAATGTAGCATCAGTCGAATGATATCATCGTTGTAATAAAAGCGCTATACCCACACGGGATAACTTTATCAGGATGAATGTATTTCTTTTTCTCACTCGTTCAGTATGCAGTTCGGTTGCAGAATCTAGTTCGTTTTGATGTAGAGGCTGTGTTCTTATTTTTTTTTGTAGGAGGATGCTGCAGTGTGATTACGAAATTGTGCGAGAGTAAGCAAGTGTATCATTGGTTAATTATAAATCATTGGGTAATCGGAAAACTTCGTATAGTTTGGCTGTTCATATAGTGTTTGTAAATAATTTTATATATATATATAAACGTGGGTAGTAAATGGAGCGAATTTTTTTGGAAAAGTTTGGTATATGTGTAAGTCGGGTAACAATGAAACTAAAACGAATCAGTAGAGTTAAATGTATTGTAACTCGATCTGGATATTCTTGCAGATATTGTATAGTGTAGTTAAACTTTATAATTGATAATGATTTAGCACTGTTCTATAATATACACATCATCGCGCAAATCTCCCGTTGACCCGAATTAACATCGCGATTTCAGTCTATTACACTTGATATACATGACCCAAATTTCTCTCTATATATACATTACAATTTCTTTAGAAACCGTTTGAAAAAAATATCAAAATTTCCAAAAAAATCGTCATTAACGTCACCTTTTACTTTCCCATTCTTTATACACTGCAACTTTATACCACTACTACACTCACGCATATATTCACTCCCTATATAAAAATCCCCACACAGAAAAACATTAGCCGCGAAATCCGCGACGCAGCGGTTTCGCTATCAAGCGCTGCTTATCACAGCTCTCAATCGCGTTTATATACTGTACTCCAAAAGCAGGCATTAATGTGCGTATATTCATGATATACAAAACATTGCAGCAGATAGCCGGAGGCCCATGTGCTCGTTCGATCACGTTTTCTACATCCTTTTATCGTTCCCTTGAGCTCTATTCGAATATATGTATATGTGCACACGCATATACATATGTGATATATTACGTTACTATGATATATGCGGTCACGTGACGTGGATCTTATCGTCGTTCCTTCCGTTTAAGCATGCACGCGTTTTGCTCGAGTACTTAGATATTTTATTTTATACTTTTTTTTTTTGCCTATGTGGTTGTACTGTAAGCAAACTGGTCGATAATTGACGTTATGTGCCAAAGTCTATGATACGAGGCGATTAGCGTATATAAAAGCTTTATTGATATTCTAATTGAATATGCGTGTACAAGAGTCTGCCTGGGAGTTGAGTTGATGATTAATCGTTAGAGGGTTATAGTCTGTGTGTGTGTGTGTGCTATTGAAGAGGTACGTTTTTATTATTATATATGTATGTGTATATAAGAGTAGGATATCTCGTATAGCACGTGGTGTTTTTTTTCCTTGATAATTTTATTTAAAACATGCGGCCAATTATACTGTTCGTGATATAACTCGCGAAGTAACGTGTTGAATGTAATTAACCCGAGTGTTGTTAATAAATGTTAAATAAATACATAAGTAAGAGAGGATTATTTCGGAAATTTATTAGACTACGTGGGTTAAATAAAAAGCGCGGAAAAATAAATTCCGAGAAAAGCTTAAACGATGTACATGTATATCGTCAAAATTTATGCTTCGTAGGACTCTGCGTGAATCTTGTAACACTAGTTATACTGGAACGACCACTCGAGCAGTTATACTAATCTTGGGTTTTATAGTAAAATTTAAACCTTGATTGTTAAATATATACAATGAAGACACGTTGCGTTTGTTTTTGTTAAAATAATATGGGTGTACCAGTTGCATGCGGGTATTTCTTATTAAATTATATACGAAATAGATTAATCGTAAACTTGCACTCTGTATACAAACCGAGACTTTTTATTCTCACGCGATTTCCAGCGACTACAAAACATCTACAACTATAATTATTTACTTGTATATATAATCGGTAACCGCTAACCCGAACGTATGCATACCTTGTAAAATTTGTGTTTTTTTACGATGCCTAATTGTTTATCCTTAATAGGCGGTTTTTTTTTGTTCTTAACGCAGCAACTCTCGCGGTAATGACACTATATATAACCGCGGGACCGAAACTGCATATAACCGTCTTACGCACTGTATGTACTGCAGAGAGTAATAAAGTCAAGCGACAAGTGTTCACAGAGCGCTAAATACTGATATTAACGTTGCCACGAGTTTCTATTAATATTGTAAGAGGGAGAGAGAGAAGAGGAGGATGTTGTGTCCGTCAGAATTTGCAAGGAAAAAAAAGATGGTATATTAGCGATCGTTTAGCGTTTCTTATATTCAAAAGTGTATACGACGACGAAGAAAAAGTTTTATACTTAAGAGTTCGATTACATGTGTATATAACTTATAAGCAGCAGCATGTGTAAGATATATTACGCTTTTTGTCGTAGTAGTTGTTAATCGCGATAATGGTGATGCGATTTGTTTAATGTTATTCCTTTTTTTTTTTAAAGTCGGGACCGTTAATTAATGACGTGAATTTTTTTTTTCAACCAGTGATAATTGTCCCGCCAACGTTGTCACGTTTCGAAAAACATATTCGATGTGAACTATTATTTTTGCAACAACTGTTAATTTTTTTTTTTTTTACTCAATCGTTGTATATATGTATACGGTGCCCGCGGACACAACACTTTCTAAAAATATGTAATTCTATAGATTATATATAGGACGCATGACAACAGCTGACTGAGTTTTTGTCTCATATGATATTATGCGTTTTTCTTTAAAAAAAAAAGTATACCTCTCTAACCTACAATTACCTGTTAATACCAAAGTATTAAACTTTTAGAAATCACACAATTAAATCTTACCGTGTGATCATATACATTTGCGTTGAGTTCAACGATCGATTTTAAAACATTTAATCATAACAACTATAAGAAAAAAAAATGAAAGAAAAATATTTCTTACTTCCTGCCATTGTTCGCACATGTGTGTACGTGTCATTGCCGTAATTAATCCCCCTTTGCAATGCCATCATATAACCACTATATGTTCACAAACATCCCCATGGATAGCAAATCATCGTCGCCTCGATTAGCTATAATATACACCAAACCTGCGTATTATACATTTACTAAAAGAAAAAAAAAATGCCAACCTCATCGATGATTCCCAATTGCCACGTGGCGGTTGACGGCCGCAACTTTACGTAAACCTATACGCACGTTAATTCTCACTACAATTAAACAGTACCCATATAACGTATATATATGTAGTTCTCTATGTATAATAGCCAACGATCGAGACGACGTTTCCGGTCGTTATACTATATACGTGGATCTTGCGGATTTCTTCGCGGCCGTAACGCATACGTGCGTTCGCGTGTCACGCTTCAGACATCCGTTTTGTTTATTCATTCGGTCTGCGCTATACATGGTATATATATATAGGTGTTGGTGTATATGATGTGTAAGTACGTGCATATATGTGCGTGTGTTCATATATACGAGGAGAGAAGGTATATGTATGTATAAGAGGAAACCGCACGGGGGTATTGTTCTAGGCGCGGAAGCGTGGAAAATTTTTCGGTGGTTATACGGTTGATGAAGTAGCTTGGTATAGAAGGACCGGAGTTGATGGTTTTTTTTTCACACTTTTTTTTCCTTTTTCTCCTTCGTGGATACAGACACGAGGTGTGATGCAAAAAAAGATTGGCTTTCGCCTGCATCGCGGTTTGAAAATTCTTTGGTAGTTACTATATAATCTTATTTTATCTTTTTTAAACGTGCGAATTTAAGTGTATATATCTGTATATACTATCTTTTAATAATTAATCATGAGAGTGTGTATAAATACGTGACCGCGATACAGCGCGTTTTATTTATAAACTTCGAATTCACACACGAATTCATAATAAATCTTCTAAATATACATTTTTTAATCATACATAAATGTACAACTTTTTAATCTGTATATAGTAATTTTTATTTTTAAGATAAGAATTACAGATAGTATAGATAACGTATTAACGTGGTTGATCGATTCTCGAATTAATTAAATTACAAAATTCGTGTCTAACGAGCTTAATAGCTCGTGTATATATATATGTAAGTCTTATCGGTAAGTGCCGATCGTTGTGTGTGTTTTTCCATATAATCGATTCGCTCGATCGATTATCCGAGCATACATTTTTTTTTCACGGTAAACCGCGCGTAAGCAATTTATGCAGATTCATCTTATGCAAAATCATAAAACAATGACGCTCATATAGCTACATATATCTGTGACACATTATATATATGTATGAATTGCCGCTATGATTCGTTACTTGCTTGCTTAATGGAGAAAGAAGAAAGATTTGAAAGAAAAAATTTTTCTCCTGTACAATTAACGATATAGTTGTTGCAAAAAGTGACGGTAAAAAGGATTATACTACGTGTACATATATATATATATATATATATATATATATATATCCTCGCGAAAAAAAAGAGCCTCGGGACGTGCGGTTTCTCTTGTCGACCGTGCCAGCTCATCAGGATACTACAGACTTTTATTGCGACTAAATACGAGTGTCATTAATCAATTCCGCGACCGCGCTCGCTATTAAAAGAATGAAAAAGAAAAAAAAACGAAGGCGGATGCACGGTAGTAAAAACGAAACAATTGTATATAAGTGACCTATAGCGATCGGTGACGCGGTGACGGTGGTTCGCACGCGTGACGCGTGTCGCGCAAAGACGTAATCATTAAAAGTTAGATTCATCGATCGGGATGTATTTTCTATATATATATGTCGGGTCGTACGCACGTTGTGTGCCATTTTATTTTTCCTGTAAAAATTTGAAATGCTAATTTACGTATACAAAGCAGGCGTTGTCTATGCTTTGGTGCGTGTATGTATGTTTTCTAAGTAAACGTAAACTTTTATGAAAGCTGCCTACTTTGTGTATTGGAAAAAGTCGCAGCGGTGAATGGTTTTCCATGTTTTTACGCGCATGAATTTCAATTTGTTTGGAAATTTCAAGACATTTCTTCGTTGTGTATTTTCCTGTTGATCGTTGTGTGTATGTGTCTATATGTATGTATGTACACGCACACACACACACTGTTTGAGAAAAATATTATATATTCGTGTGAATGGTCAATTACGGTCACCAGTCAATTGCATGTATACGATGGGCCAATAAAAAGAAAGTAGTTTTAATTCGTCTTAATGGCAGAAAAGACTTTTGTGGTAACTACTGCTCCATATTCCGAGAATAAAAAAATGTTAGTGAAGTTACATGGTTTGCCCAATTTTAATCACATATATCTATTGTTTTTCCGATAATTTTTTATTGCTTATTATTTATGGAAAATTCAACCAACATAATAATACTATTGTACTAGCCGTGCGAATGGATGTCTTAAAAATATTTTATAATTTACTTTGCAATCAAATGGGGAAATCGTTCACGTCTTGGTTGTGTCTACATCCAAGCGCATGACTTGTTTCTCTCATTGGTTGAAAGCGAACGCGCACGCCTATGATAGCCAATGAGAAAGGTTAATAGCGTGGGCCTATACCTGTCTGCTATATGACGTTCTCGCACCGCGCATGCGTATACAACACCTGAGATCACTTAATCGCATCGGGCGTTATGGGAAAATCCCAGGACGCTCTTGTAATTTTCACTATAGGAAGTTAGGAGTTCTTGCGCACAACCCAGGTATAGTCATGTGAATAAAGCATGCCAAACTGTACGCGATAAACCCAGAATTGTTTTCTCTGTTCTCTCACTTTATCAATTTCTGTTTTAATTACATGACAGAGGACTATTTAAAAGTACGCAAATCGCACAAAACTAATTTTCCAAAAATTTATTAATTATATTAATTCTCTTTGCTGAATTATACGCAAAAAAAATCAACGTATATTCTTTTACTTATCCGATATATTTTCGTACTTTATAACGAAAAGAACTTGAAACTTACCAGCAACAACTCCATGTATACATAAACCTCCACATTCGTCATGGAATGTCGATTCGCACCACCTTGAATCCGTTGCATCTCTCTCCCTCTTCTTCACATACATCGTCATCGTTACGCACGCGAGCTTCGTCTAATTTACTCGGTCGGCACGGATGACGATCTTTTCCTCGTAGAGTAATACGATACCAGACGTTCTTTCACCACGTTATCCATTTTACTTGCGGTCTATATAATGCTTTGTCTTGCGTTTTATATTACTTGCGGCGTTATCGCGTGGTCTTCCAGTAGATCGGAGATGACTTACTCCGAGTGTATCATTATAGACTGAGTATAATACTTTTATACGCTACGTACGTGATGTTTCTTCTTAAAATTTTATTACAAAGAATTATCGTGTAATTCGAAACATTTGTAATCAACATATGTATATATATCAATCGTGCGCAATATACGTACCCGTGTGATGGAGTAAGTAAATGGAAAGCACCTTGTTATCTTTAATTCGAGATTCAGCAGAAAAAAAGAATGCGCTATCGCGACCATCTACGGCTGCGTGGAATTTTAATCATTCCGCGCTCGTTAATCTAGCTCTTACACGCTGTGCGACGCAGCTTCCGAGAAAACGTGACTTACGGTACATCTCTTGTATATATACCTCTTTAAATAATTTCTATCGCTTTTAAATGAGAAGATATCTCGAGGTACAAAACTATACATGATTATTAAAAAAAAAACCTTTGCAAATCACGATACTATATACTTTTTCACATTTTCCAGGTCAAGATAATACTATATTATATACTGTCATATCGCGCGCGCTATACGAACTTGACATTAAACGGCTCGCGTATATAGCCAGCTGAACTTTCTCGCAGCGGTGTAATAACTCACGATCCTTTCGCAGAGTGCGAAAGAGAGAGTAGCAATAACTCGGCAATAACAAGACTGTTATGAACAATAAATAGCGCTCGCTATCTATCTAACGGCACAATTATGGATTACTTTTATATGTATACGTATATACATTGTTCCTTTTTCCTATATACTATATATATATGCATTTCTAAGTCAGTCTGGCGCGACGTTCGATTAATTAAGTTAATTGCAGTAAGATATTAATGTGCAACACAGCTAGATTATATATCGTCGTTCTTGTTTTTCGTCTACGTGAATTGGTCAATGGTTATCTTAGTCTGCGTGTCGTATACTATTTTCGCAACTGCAGTGAAATTATCACAAAAAACGTGGTAAAACAATCTGCGCTACTGTTGGCTCACGTTAGAGCTGGGAATTTGTTCTCGCCCTGTCGTTGTACCGATGGGTTCGGTATATAGAAATTCCTAATTCGCGCGCAGTGACGTCTTTTTGGGTGTGATTAGCAAGCATTCCCATGCTAATATACATATATGTTCCGAGTTAATTATAATTATCAAAATGTCGATTGTGCAACCGTCCAGTTATACGCGCGGTTATATGAGAAGTTGACAGTTATCATGCATGTGAATTATAACCCACTATTTACAATGTGGCACACCTCTTCATTTCGCAACTCGTTCATCTAACTCTCTTTCTGTATTATTGCTCAGAAAGTGCGAATATATGTAAGAAAACTTTCGCGAAAGTTCACTAGCAGCATCTCGCAGCAGTAGCTGCAACAACATGCCAAAAACCATGAGGCAGCGCGCGAATTCCGCAACTCGCCTTTGTCCTCACGAGTATATATATATATGTGTGTTACACAATCGTCGCGCACTTTCTCTAAAAAAAAAAGAAAGGATGAAAAAAAAGTTGCAAGAGATCGATAAGTGAAAATAAGTGGCGAATTACACGTCGTTAAGATCGTGGTTATCGTGGATGTAAAAAAAAAAGAAGAAGAAAAGAAAAGAATCAAACGATGACCGATTGCAACTATCCCTGGTTCGAGAATGTTCGTATATGTGCCCTCGGTGTTGTATATGCGTATTTTTATGCAAGATAATTTCTTGTTCGGTTATACGGGTGCGAATGTGTACCATTCTTTTATCACATTAAGGTCGCTTGATTGTACGGAATGTGCGAGAAAACTTTTTTTTTCTTATCCGAACGGTTGTCGATGTGTTTCTTTTTTTTCTTTTTGCCAAGCGAAGAGTCGCGTGCTTATACTTTGTTTGTCTTCGCGAATTGCTCATTATTATTTGTAGAGCGGAAAAGAGTCATCACACTTCCAGTCTTTGTGCGGTGTGATGAATGACTCGTTTGCTACAATTTCCGCGTAATCATCGTTAGGTCAACAGACAGTTTTAATTTTAATAATTCTAATGCAAATATTTTCATTTACGTCGTCTTTTTCTTTGTTATGAATAATATAAAGATGATGATTTATAAGTATGGTAGAGGATTTATGATTTGTGGTGTACATGTTAGTTTAATTTTGAATAGTTAATATACATATTTTTCAATTATCGAAGCTTTTTAGATAACAGATTATAACAGATGTCGCACTTAGAAAATTAAATATAGCACTAAAGGGGTTTTGGTGAACGATACGAAGGCTAGATCGTAACATTGTCATTTTCGTAATATGTATATTGTATATCGCGTAATGAATTTCATTCACGTTCACGTGTTATCGTATTATTTATGTCATGAAAATAATCCGGAAACCTTAAGATTTAATCGGTATTAAATATTACATTTATTAAGAAATAGGCAGATTACGTCTTGTTTATTTTTCCATCGTAATTCTTAAGCGATTTTGTAATCAATACGTTTTACATCAATAATTAAGATTCTTAACTAGAAAATAATATTTATTTAGTATCTTACATTTGTTTGTTTATCTCAGAAAATTAACGTTCAACAGAGCGCGGCGAAAATGTCAACGAGCCATTCGATGCGACACTTTACAATCAAATTTATTTATTATAACTACATGATAGCAATTGAGAAAATTGCCACTTTGCTGTGCACTCGATCGATGCAACATGATATATCATCATTTTGTTAATAATATTTAAAATTTATGGACGAAAGACTTCCTGAATTTCTTTATTTCTGGAGAAAATTTATATGCCATAGAGAATCATCAATTAAATTCACTATCAACGACTCTTCAAGACTCTCTTAATCATCTTAGAATGACGTATATTAAACAACAACTAACGCTCTTTCATACGATTATCTACTGTACGGGTACACCGGATAATGGTACATTAACCGAACGGAAAATCTCGGATACTCGACGTGTTATTTTTTTCATTGTGATTGATTAGCGCGACGAATTCAAGGGTGAATTTCAATAAATATACGATTTATCTAACGAGCAAAGTTATTGAATCAATTATCAGGGATTCTTTACAAACTAGACTAAAACAATAACTGTTTTATTGTGTTTTATAAGTTCCAAATTGAAAATTAATTGTATCTTCAAGTGTAACTGAAGAATGAGATTTTTCGCGATGTCTATCGGACGATTTCGCGCTATTGAAAAACAATTTGACGAGCGACAAGCTGGGTGCTAAACGTTATATGTATAGATTCTGATGTACAATTAATTGAATGCCAGGAATAATTGGATCGATTAATTTCGAGGCGTCGAAGAGGCTGGCTGATGTTATTATTAGAGCGAGGTCCAATTAAGAGCGTTTGTATCGAATATTCTTGACGGGCGATTGTCCGACGTTGTTGTGCTTCTTTTTATTGGGAAGAAACATTGTCGAGTTTATCGAGAAGGTTTAATTTTTTGTATGTAATGGTTGGAGGATTGTCAAACGATTTTTATCGCATGTTGATGTTGCTGTAATATTTCCATTAAATCAAAAATATTTATCAGATTAGAATTCTGCTTTATCATACGTGCTTAGTATGAGATTGTTAAGAATGAGTTAAGTGTCAACAGTACAAAATAGTTATTTTAGTCACCAGTTCATAAAATGCTATTTTAACGGATCGAGTAGTGATCTTAGCACACGAGGAAGACGGTGTGGATGTCAAATCTATATAAGGATGAATAACGAACATTAGTCTTTGATATACTGTGCCATGAAATAACATTTTATGTCCTCAAATAAATCTATAAAATTGATATTTACGGATGCTTATATATCAAAGAATCCTTTTTATCCATTATTCAACACTACCTTCATAAAAAATGAGCTCATAAAAATTAAGACTACTGCAGAGAAAGTTAAATTAAAATGTTAGCTTGTACAACATCAATGTTGAACAAAACTTGAAATTTTCATCAGATTTTTGTCTGAAGTATAGAGGAAGTGGAAAATTTAGCATCGTATATATCGATTGCATCAGTTAAATCTTTCAATGATCATCATTCGTTGCTTAACCTTCTACGAATCGACACCATAAGCACTTCAAACTTCGCATCACAGCCACTCCGCATACGCACGTGCTGGAACGCGACAGTCTGTTTTTTTTTCGTTCCTATATCCCGTGGCCACGATGATAAAAGATGACGAATGCCCGGTCGCGCCGGTGTGATAAGAGCTACGCGAGACCTTGAACTTTTCCTCGAGCGCGCAAAGTTGCTATCACGGCGATATACATATATATATATGCGCGAAGTATATAAAATGCGACACGACATTTGTGTTTTGATGTTGGAAAAAGGAATTGTGGAGGAATGGTCATTGGTATCGATTGTGTGCTGCAAATAATTTGCTGGGAGTTTGATGTAGAAATTTGTGTTTCAAATGATGTCTATGGTACTATGTTTGATTTAAAATATATAAATTTCATATTAGTCCAATGGAAGTGGAGAACAATTCTGATCATAAGTTATTTACTTGTGAGATATAAACAGCTTTTAGGCAGCTAAAAATAAGTTTCTGGACCGATACTTTAATTCTACCCTTAAAAAGCTATGAAAATAATTAAATAAATCATTAACCGGTCAATAATCACAAAACATAAAGACGTCTATTCTCAGTATCAATCCAACATTATTTTTTGATACGAAAAATCTTCAGCCTCCAAAAAAGTAACTCACAAAAATCTGCTTTGAACCTTTCATCATCTGTGGCATTTTATATTATCACTAACCATTTCTTCGATAACCATCATCACGCGTACAATTCCATGACACCTCGCTCTTATTGTTCATGGCGCTTGGATTACATAGTTCGCATTACATCATGCAATACGGTCGGCAACAATTGATAAGAGCATGGTTATACTCCAGACACGCGTCGATACGAAATTTTCCTGTGTATCGCTTGTCTGATAATTGGACGATGACCGGGGTGTTGACGACCTTCGATTTGTATATGCTGGGAGTTGTTACGTAGGCTAGTCGCTCGGGGTGTTTGTTGAAATTGAATATAGAGAGAGGAAGTGGGATCGTGATGAGGTATAATAGAAGAGGAAAGGTTAAGTAGTTTACTATATATTTTTGAATGATTCACGAGTCCTTAGTAGTGTTGCAATTGTTGAGGAAGTTGTTATATTATTAATGTGAAATAGATTGTGTGAAATTTTTCTCAATAACAGAAAATATACGGGATGGAATGTTGGTGAATTGTAATTCATACTTTTATTGAAGAAATACATTTTAGGAGCACTTCGATTGATTAAAGATAAATTACTTGGATCTTATGCAAATTCTTACTATTTATGTAATGTTAAAAATATCTTAAAACCTGGGGATGATATTCAATTTCACTTACATCGTTGAATAATCCAAAACAACAAGTGTAATACTTCGGTCAAAGTTCTCACCGATGACTAGCAGAGATCCTATCAATCAGTCTTCACGCAATAATTCAGAGCTGATAAGGCATTCCCCAAAATTCAAGGTTCCACGCGTGCCATACCCTCATGTTAACAGCAGACTGTCTCGATAACTCTTTATATATATATCACCACGTGATAAATTAACTAAACAAACACTTTCAACCCAACTATAGATGAAAAAGCTTATACTTCTGTTCGGGAACGATCCATAGCTAACAGTTCCTAGAAACCTTCGTCAGTGCAAACATGCGCCAGAATAGGGAGGGAATCCTATAGTTCATTACCCTATAGTTTTAACATTTCCCTCGTTTCTTCTAGACGTCTCGTACACGCAATGTTCTTGCGTCACCTTATTATCAGCAATTACGGAATGATGCATTATAGACGAGTATGTGCGCATGCTAATGTGCTTCATGATTCTTTTGTGCCGTTTTTTTTGTTGTCATCGGGGAAGCTTTGTTTCGAATTAGTCACTAATTATGCGAGAATGTTCTGCGGATGCTGCGTTGGGAAATCAATCATAATCCGAGTTATCACGTCTCTTATAGAGATCGTATACATGCGTGAATTTTTTGGAAATGAAGAAAACCGTATAATAGAACTTGACATTGACGACACTTTTCAGTATTTCTCGCTATCGCTTAGTGAACACGTGACACACATTATTGAAATTATCTGTATACAATGGTCGATAAACTATCGCGTGATGGCAATGATTTTTCCGGTGATATATAGTGTAAAGCGGAAAAGCGGTTCGATCCGATCGAACTTAATCCTCGATAATATTGTATTTGTGCTTAATTAATGTGAATAATATCGATAAAATAAAAAACAATCGGATGTTAGAAAGAGAAGTGAATTGTATAGTCGTGCACCTGACCACGCACACACGCGCGCGATAATAAACGGAATATTTTCGATGGCCACCAGCGTTGCAGATAATAATTGGTAACACACTTCGCGAGCGGAAGTACGTATGAATTAGCTATTGAATCGCAATTGAGTACGCGTATGTATTATATACATAACTGTTTCTTAACGTCGTTGGTGGTACTTGAAAAGTTTAACGATCGACCACGTCAAGAGTAAGCATTTTGCTACAGAATATACGATATATTGCGTGAAATATCGAAGATGCTGGAAGGATTCGATTGTGCTCACGAAATATTCTTTTTTTTTATATACAGTTCGTCAATATTTATCGATCGATTGGGTAACGTGCATCTGCGTTAAGTCATTCGACGATTGTGCAGTAGACGAGACAAGAGAAGCAAAAAAAAGAAGAAGCCGAGATGATTCGGTCGTTTTTATGTATTATCGTGCACGTGGTCGATTTGCTGTTTTTTTTTTCATGTACAATTACCGATGATTGAAAATTGCCGGTTGATTGGGAAGAGTGTCGATTGTTAGACATTTTTATGACGAGAATCGCTGAATGGTATAATTGATATTTTATAGAGATCGATTATGATTTTTATAGTACTTGGAAAATTCATTTTCTAGTTGGTTTAATTTTATGGCTTATATATATTAGAAACTGCGATGTTTATGAATTTGCGCTGTTTTGACCAATTCCCATTTTCTATCCTTGTGTTAATTACAATCAATCATGCGCATTAAGTGGAATAAGATAATTTTAAAATAAATTTTATCAAGGTATACTACGGCAATTGCGAATAATCACTTCATTAGTTTCATTCGTCAATTATTTCCTGCTCAAGACGATTATTTTTAAACACAAATATTAGCTAAAAGTATAATTACAACAAATGAATAACGAATAAATTTTACCATTTCCACCTAAAAATCTTATATCAAAATTTTCTAAAAAGAAAAAAAGAAAACCATAACGACATTATTATATATATATTAATTCGAGGAATTTTCTATTCCAGTGGAGAACGAGATCCTGCACGGCGTCAGCGGCGAGTTCCGCGCGGGCGAACTCACAGCGATCATGGGCCCATCTGGTGCTGGCAAATCCACGCTTCTCAACGTCCTCGCTGGTTTCACGTAAGCGATCTACCGTATCTTATCCTACATATATACATACTTGACGCGCGCGCGCTTTCACGAGACGTGCACGTTCGCCAGGTATACGAGAACGTTCGAGAAATGGGCACACGATTTGAGTGTGAGAATTGCACTTGGTTTGGTAGTCTTCTTAGAAAGAATATGGATGTAGTTACGTGGAAAATTCATTATATATTGTTTATATAGGTATTTATACGATTTTGGGAGTAATAATTTTGAAAAGGTATTAATTTATTATGTGTAATGGGGGATACGTTATGAATATAGGAGAAAAAGTATATGAAGATTGTAAATGTGTATAAAAAGAAGTTTTCGAAGATTAATATCACGATTATATATCGAAATCTGCATTAAATGATACAAGGTGTATGAGTTTCTTAAGTCGCTTTGCTAATTTCTTCGACCAATTGAATTGTAGTTTGCACAGATTTAATGTGACAACGTAATTTACTCGCGAATGCAGGTGCAAAAAGAAAAGGTGCAACCGTGTGTTTTATTCCAATGGATAAAAGTCGATATATTGGTGTAATAAAATTTCGCTCTTATAAAGTGATAAGAACATTTGCATAAACTCAGTATATGAAGAACTTATTATTATTTTTTTTATAACGATTGACGTAAACGTGTATATAAAAAAAGTATTTTGTTTATTCGCGTAAAAACGAGTACAGTAGATTTCCAGTATATATTTTCATCCGTTATGTACACACAGCAACTTTTTCACTGCAAACTTGTTCAGTTTGATGGAAATATATGAAGTAATGCATATACGCAAGTACTTTAATCTTAAGGACAAACAAGTGGAATATTTCACACATTTTTATAAAGGATCTTATATATATACACACATATAATCGGAGAATTACCATAAGATAAATTCAAAAATATCTTTTTCTTTTTTCAAAATTTCATCCCACGGTATATCGATCGTTGACCGCAAAGTTCAAAATCCGCTTAACCCAAAAAACTCGTTTTCCAAACCTTTCGCTGCAGCCTATATAAACGATCGAATCATGCGAGTGCACCTCTCTGTACATGTATAGCGGAATACTCCACGATATTGCCGTTCGCCTCGCGCCGTTTTCGGCAATTCTGACCGGCTGACCTATTTTTCTCACCGCCTGAGATGTTATATGATACTTAAACTTACGGTTTTCTGGTGCAGCACTTCACGTGCGTATACATACGAGTGAAACCGTAATTTTCGCGCGTTGCGACTTTCGTTTTTTTTCACAAAGCAAACGAGATATATATATATATATATATACATGATATATAAGTGGAGGTGATTGACGTGTTCGCATTGCCGAAAGTATAATGTTATATATTGTTGCGCGTTTCGATTTTTCGTATATACGATCCCGGTTGATAAATTCTCGTATATAAATATGTGAATTGTGCAATTTTTAGAATGATGAGATTAACGGTCAATGATTAATCGTATATCGGAATCGCGTTACGAATTTAATGCACGTGTTGTACAAATACCTATATAATTTTAATTTAAATAGCCGCGCGGTTGATTGTCATTTAATATATACATGTGTAGAGGGAGTATAAAAATATACTAGAACTTGATATAAAAATAACTAGGTTATCTGTCAGATGTCATGTATATAGATGACACATATATAATATATGTGAGTTCGCTAAACTCAGTGGAATGAAAATTATAACCGGTAGCAATCGTGTAAAAAAGTGACGATTGAATTTCATTGAAAGTTTTTTTCGTGCAGTCTATATAAGATTATCGCTTTAACCAGAGCAAATATGTATTTTACATCGGCGCACGTTATTATTAATCAATCATTCCTATACCTTTACAAGAAGAAAATACCAAGATTCTCCTTTATCTATAAAAAAACCGGTAATATTACAAATTAAAATGTATAATATAATACTTAACAGTATGACCATTAAAAAAAATATATCTTACATAAACCTATTATCCGCATCCTTATAAAGTCACATAAAAAATCATTGCTTTTTACCGAACCATCATAACCGATCGCTCTCCCAAAAAAAAAGAAACCTTCATCTTACATAAAATCATTATCCATATCATCAACCACAGAAACCCACTTTTTCTATACCAACAATCAGTACTGATCGATCTCTCGTTCCTCATTACACTGTTTGTTCATATGTATACACCGATAAACGTTCTTTTTCAACTCGCACACACGAGCTGACATCACGCAAGTCGACTATTATATACACGCATATATATATATATATAAAGCGTTTGTGCGCTCGCACATAAGCGCACGCGTTGAAATGGGCGCGGAATCGATCGATTATCATAACGAAATGTGAATCGTCGTTGCGTGTGTGTGTGTGTGTGATATATATATATATATATATATATATATATATCGCGGTATACAAGGTCACGACGCGAGCTTGCGCGCGTGCGTGAATTTTCGCTTGAAAAATGTATTTAGGTTCGAACGGTAAATTTGCACAAAAAAAAATATATATAAATATATATTCGACCTGTTGATTGATGATAAATTTAAGCTTTATATAGCTGTGTTGACAGGTGCTAGTTGTTTTTAGTGTAGTTTTAATAGTTCGTTGATTAAAATTATACACGGACAGTTTATTATGAGAAGAGAAATGGCTTTTCTCGTTACGTAACATGTCGCGCTTGATGAATATAATTTTGATTGCAAGATATGTATATATACACACATACACCTGAACCGACGAAAAACTCGACTGTTCTCGTTAATTTTTAATTGAATTCAGGAGTATATTTTTATATACAGGCAATTCAGTACATTTCCAATACACTTTAGTCCCGAATATTTCTCGTCAACCTTTACATACATATATAAAAAAAAGAGAGGTAGACGCGCAAGTACAAGAGAAACCCTCTTGGCAAAGATATAAACATCCACGACCCGCTTATATATATATACAAATACCCCAAGTTGTGTCGGTTCGAATAAAGAAGAAGTAAGAAGAAAAAAAACACGTTGCGAAATATATCGATGTGGTATACACAGCCTACGCAAATCGTACCGTGCAAACATCCATAAATCGTTGCGTACACACGCGAATATTTTGCGCAATTTTAGCCCTTCCAGGGGACGATATTTTATATGCGAACGCGTCTTCGTGTTCCAGGTATATTGTATATATATATATATATAGACAAGGCCATGGGAAAAATCTATGTACTCTGGATTAATTAGCACGACGTGCGGTTTATTCGTATATATATACATATAACTTGGGAAACATTATGATGATTAGGTAACGCGCGTCCGTGGGTATATACATATACCTATACGTAAGCGCGATGGGTGAACAATAAGAAAAACGTTCGCACGCTGCATTAGTTTTTGCACTGAGCATAAGGATTTATAACGAGAGTGTTAGGTATATTTTGAAGAAAAAAAATGTGGTTATATACCTGATATTCGTTGTATATACTGTTTAAGGAATCGTTTGATTTTAGACCTTATTAGTATACCTTTTTGAATATAATAGATTTTCCATTGCGATAGCTTGTAAATTAGTGAAACCATTGATATTGGCGAAACGTATTTTCTAAGCATTAGGTATATATATTGCTAAATGTATGGGTAGTTTCATTAACTTTCTAATACAGTTATTTTACGAAATAAAAATATGTAATAGTATATCAGATGCGCTTAAACAAAGGATATAAAAAACTGACTTTTCTAATCTAATTTTAAAAATTAAACTTTTCGATTAATTAATGAATCAAATGCATAATACACAATACTTCACACTGCAAAACCCCATTTAATTCTCTATAATTCTAACTTAAAACAAAAAAACGCGTCAAGTTAGCTTCCACCGCAGGTGGCACAATCATCATCGCACCTGCGTACTTTTCTCGAACCTCTCTCACACACACAACTCGTTCAAGCAACATCAACGTCGTCTGTATATATACGTCCGTTGTAATCCAAGACAAGAGCAACTATATATAATACAGCGTGGCGTTGACTCTGTGCAATTTTCGTTCCCGCGAGGTGAGCCTCTCTCTCTCTCTTGTTCCTACAACGATTTTCCAATCTCTCTTTCTCTCTAATGATGCGATATCGCAACGTTGCACCGCGCTCCATAGCGATGGCAACGGCGGTCAAGTTGCGCATTGACCGAGGAAAAATCCAGAAGAAACGTATATACCTATACGAGGCGCGCACGCGAGAAAAGTGAAAAGCGATTTCTATAATGTACACGTATACGTGTGTGTGTATATATATGCGAAAGGTGTTCGCACGTGCGAGCATTATAACCTATGTGCACATTGGGTTATATTGAGAATATCCCATAGTGGTATAGTTGGCTTTCGCAAAGTAGGAAGCGTATATACCGCGTGCTATATATACCTATACGCTGTTGAAATTTAATTTTCTAATGGATGCAGGTTGCGGCTTGATTATCGCGGTTTGTGCGGTTCGTAAATTGAATTATTTGTTTTGGTGGGGGGAGATGATTTGCTGTACGGTATATATATTTTTTGCTTATCTTGTATACGAATATTGTACGGTAGCCTAATTTTATATAGAGATGGTGGTATTGTTAATTCGAAATGAATGTTATATGGTGTTTGCTTATTTTTAGGTAGTATATAATTGAATTACGATGTTGTTGTTGTTTGATTATAAAGTCGTCTAGAAAAAATACTTAACGTACAGTTGATTTGATTAAGAAATAACATAATGTATATCGGTATACATATAGAAATAAGCATTAAGAGAAAGTAAAATCTTTATTGTAAACGTATAGAATCGTCATTTTAATTTTTAATATATATATACAGTTTTTCTTTTCTTTTGTATTAATTTCAGTTACTTCTAAACCATGAGTTAACATCACCAGTATATGCAAATAGGACGAGTGTTAATTTTTTTTCCCATTCGAAATTGTTGTATTCTAATAATTTCAACCACATACATATAGAAATTTGCTTTATAAACCAACAATAAACCATTAACATTTATAAAAAAAAAACACACCATCTAACAATCCTTCCTCCAATTTGAATGTTCCAGGGTAAAAGGTATGAGTGGTGAGATCCTAGTGAACGGCAAGACGCGTGTACCACACAGCGAAAGGTGGCGTCGTACCTCCTGCTACATACAGCAGTATTCCCTGCAACGTTCCCGGCTTACTGTTGGCGAAGCGATGACTCTTGCTGCCCACCTCAAGCTTGGTTCTACCATCAGTTCTGCCTTCAAACACACGCAGGTGAGATATTTGTCATATTGATGTAATGTTATAGAGTAACAATTTTGTTTTTTTCATTATAAAAAATAAACGAAGGAATTGTTTCGTCGTTGTATAATTGGTTTTAATTATTTTGTTTACGGGAGTTTTTTTACGGTTCAGTGAATTATTTTATTACACGTCGATTGTGTCCTATTTTACTTAATCAAACGATGACTTGCGAATTTCAAAAAGAAATTCTGAAATAACTATATATATATATATAGTATATGCAATTGCAAAAGAAACATGAATTACATACACGGTTTCCTATATACGATTATTGTGCTTTAAAACCAAGACAATCGAACATTTATGTAGTCATTCCTGCGTACGTATATATATATATGACACAATAACAGCATCGAACCAAACCCGCTCGGACGATCTATTATATGATACCCAGTTGGCCTACATCTTAATAGAGATCCTAGACCTTGACACACCGCGGTTCTGCCACGGGGAGTTCGGGAATTTTGTTCGCTCTTATGCCTTCTTACTGAATTTATTGTTATCGCACCGTACGCGTATGCGTTTTAATTAAACCCAACTAATGGGGCTTATTATGTTGCGTGTCATGCGGTCCCTGCGCGCGGTGTGCCGCGTACAAAACTGGTTTCTTCTTACCTCCGCAGTAAATTTATGGGACATATACGGCGAGAGAAATTGCGAGGATTATTTAGGAGAACGCGCGAACTGCTGTAGAGTAGGTCAGCGCATGTATATATAGAGATTTGTGAAATTTCACGTAATGGATTACGTATAATAATAATAACAACGACAGATATGCAGTATCATTTAAGCTACGTTGTTTGTTATTTTATGCAAAATATTTATACATAGTCTATGCGGTAATTGCTATATACATGTCTCTAAAAACTTGCGGTTATACATGTCTCTAAAAACTCGCACTCTCTAATCACATGCGTACAAGTATATACAGTATATAGTTAACACGCGTAATTTTAAAAGTTGTCGGAATTTCTGGTGGATTTTCTAGTACACCGAAACTGCCAATCAAGCTCAAGTGTAACGCTATATGAGTACTCATTAACATGGTTTCTTAATCCTGTGTGTGTATGTATATATCGTGGTTTCCGTAAGATTTGCGATAATATAACTAAGGGGAAACACGTTAGGAAAATGTGGTTTTAGAGGTCGAAAAGGTTTTTTACGACACGCACGAATGGTTCCTGCATTTTCAATGTGAATTTTAATGACGATTGGTCTTGAAATTGTTTAATCTAGGTTGCGCGGAGTTTGAAAATTTATATATAAATCTTTGAGTGTAGATACACAATACCGGTGGTAAATATAGATAATTTTTTATTTATTTAGTTATTTTATAATTAGTATATATACATTACTTTTCCGTGACATATAATGCGGCTGTAAATTGCACTAACGATTCCAAGTATCTTTATAGCAAAATAAAACTCTCGCGTTGCGTCAAAATATAAAGATATATGTATATAGTATAAACATCAGTCGGGCGGCTTTATCACAGAACAAACGATTGATTGAAATATAATTCGACCATTCTATAAATAAATTAATAATCTACCAATATATATGTAGAGAGAGAGAGGAAAGTCGCGATTATCCCTCTCGTCACAATATTTGCGCGACGTCGTGCTCTGACCCTCACCTACAAATGTAACGTCTTGATATAGAGAGAAACCGCGTTTCTCCGAAGCGCGCAGTAGCGCGAATTCATGCACACACTATTATTATCGTTTACCCGTAATAAAAAATACAGTGTACAACTAGCGCGTATATTGATTACTCTATAATTTTTTTTTTTGACAAATATTGGACTTTGATTGGTTCCCCCATCCGTGCCCGCTATTTCGCTAATCGTATTTATATATGTGTGAAAAAAAAATAATAAATTGAATTTCTCGTTCGTCTATACTACCGTAGTGTACATACATATATTATATATATATAGAAAAAAAATATATACATTAATTCATATCCACGCGTTGTTTTTAACGATCGTTGACTTTGTGTGTTTCAGGTCCTGGAGCTTTTGGAAATTTTAGGATTAAGCCACTGTTACGACACACTGTGTGGTAAACTTTCCGGTGGCCAGAAGAAGAGGCTCGACGTCGCTCTCGAGCTGCTCAGCAATCCCTCAGTATTATTCCTCGACGAGCCCACAACCGGTACGATTTATATATATATGTATATTTTTATATTTATTACAATATATACGAGAAATAAATTCTATATACGTCACCTCCTCATCCTTTTTTGTTTTTAATCGGACGATTGAGCAGTTGTTGTTTTTTTTTTTTTTTTAAGTTTTACGGTATCGTGTATAAGAATATTAATTGTCGATTGATTTGAAATCGAGTATGTTAAGTTGACGTATATACGAGTGGGCTTTTTGTGAATGGGTGATAAAAATGATTTGAAGATGAAGTTAATGTTATCCGTTGATTGAGTGTTTACTTCCTGGTTACTTGTGCGATATAGAAGACAAGAAAATGAAGAAGAGATCGGCAGTTTTTTTTACAGTTATTTTACGTTTTTGGCGAATAAATTTGTTTTTTCTTTTGGTATTCATTAAACATCAGCTTATCTCTATTAGCTAATAAAGCGTTTTTGTTAAACCGTCTACCGTATATATAAACATTTCGTTATTTTTACATATCGTTAAATAATTCAATATTATACTATTCTATCATGCAAATATCGAATTTTTATTATTATTATTATTATTATTATTTTTCCTTTTACTACTATATAATAACACGTATTGAATAATTAACGATTATGGAATAACATATACGCGCATTATCATTAAGTCAAACGAATAAAATAACACTTCAAGTCAATCTATAACAAAATAAAGAGAAGAAAAAAAAACCAACCACGGTTAAAGTAGAGTAAACTCTATGTATACGCACGCGAATAAAATATTTCTGCAATAATTCAACGCAACCATTAAATAATTACCATCTCGCCTGCGCACACACACACACACATATATACACATTTATCTGTCATAAGTTCAGTGTCGCTATATACTCACGTTTTCGCGTATATAAGAAATAAATTATCCGTTGAGCAACTATACATTTAATTGCCCTATAAATATCGCCTCGATACATTGTAATCACGCCGTTATACATATACCAATAACATTCCACACAGACATATATACCTATATTATAAAAAAAAAGTTCGTTCACTATAATATATATATACGTATTGACACCTCGGTATTAGGTCTGGACTCGGCATCCTGCAGCCAATGTATAGCTCTGCTTCAACGTCTGGCGCGACTTGAACGTCGCACCGTTGTCTGTACCATACATCAGCCAAGTGCACTGCAATTCGAAATGTTCGATTCACTGTATGCATTAGCCAATGGACATTGTATCTATCGAGGACCAGTTAGTAACCTCGTGCCTCATCTAGCCTCGCTTGGGTTACATTGCCCGGCGTACCATAATCCTGCCGATTTCCGTGAGTATATATAGATAATTATAATTTATATTAAGAATTATTATGGTTATATTATTAAGAATTATGTTAATTGGGATATTTTTGTTTTTGGTTGTTTTTACAGTTCTGGAAGTTGCAATTGGTGAATATGGCATCACGACGGACAAGCTAATGACGGCGATCGACAAATCTTACGAGAACCAAAAGATGATTGCTCCACCTGTGAAACCAACGTTAGACGGTACGTGCGTAAAATGCGGCCTTTTAACGATATATCGAAGCGTATAGTTCATAAGTTGTTTCATCATCTCAGCGCTTTGAATAGCACATAAACATTTCTTTTTTTTTGTACTTTAACTTCTGGTTTACAATATTCGCTTGCGCACGTTACTTATATTCGTAATCATTAGACTTTAACTAATTCAAAATGCAAACTCCTATGAATCACTGTCTCCTCTTGTAATTGTCCATTAATAACGTTGCCTTAAAAAAAAATACTTTGCATGTAGTGTAATAATTACGTGACTCACGCGGATTTCTTACAACCCATATATTGTAATATACTTAGTATTAACCGAAAGATCAATATAAAAACCAGTTTATATATCGTGTACAATGTATATATAATAGAACAAGTTGTCCTATTGAAAAAAAAAATTCATCGTTGAAATGTCTATCGATTGCTAATAACCTTTTTAATAAATCTATTTGCAGACAGTACAAACGACGTAGGTGTAAAGGACGCGCCACCACCACCAGCTGGTTTCTTATCCCAATGTTACCTGCTCTACAAACGCCAGCTGATGAGCTTGAAACGCGATTACTTTCTCCTTGTGGTTCGGCTGCTCTGTCACCTGCTCATTGGGATAATATTTGGTTACCTTTATATGGGCAGCGGGTATCGAGCTAATGGAGTACTCGCCAATTACGTTTATCTTTATGGATCGCTCCTGCTTATCGTCTACACTGGCAAGATGGCCGTGACGTTGGCATGTAAGTGTGCAGAGACTTTAAAGGTTCTTTGAGTTGGTTGGGCTGGTCGATGGAATGTAGGAGCGCCAGTTGTTATGTGTAGAATAATTAATTTGAAATGGTTTTAGTAGATTTTGTTAGATTTTTAATTTGATAATTACAAGAAACATTTTATTTATTTAAAAAGTGATTTTTCGTTTATGGAATTTTACGTTATATTTTTATTAAATCTTATATTTTTATGGATCTTTATCTATATATTGTTAAGAGCAATTCTAAGACACATCTTCGATCAGTCCATCAACAAGATAAACATATATATAAATCTCCTTTGAACCAATATAATCTAAAATATCGATTCGACAATAACACTAATCAATTACTGTCATTATCATTGTTTATACTTAACCATTCAATTAATATTTGCAGTCCCGCTAGAGATGCAGATCCTGACGCGCGAGCATTTCAATCGTTGGTATCGACTAGCCCCGTACTACATAAGCATGCTCCTGATCGAGGTACCGTTCCAAGCGGCTTGCGCTGCCACTTATCTTGCGGTCAGTTACTGGCTCACCGGACAACCGCTCGAAGCTGAACGTGTCGTTATGTTTATGATTGTCAGCATTGCGGCGAGTCTTTGCGCCCAGGCATGGGGATTCTTCATTGGCGCGACTACGCCTGTTAAGGTGTGTTTTCATTTTATTTTGCTATTTTTTGAAAACAAAAAAAAAAAATTATTTGGTAAATGGAGCAGAACTGGTTATGATTATTGATATTTAAGAATGTAATAATAATAATAAGTTGTTAAAAATTAACGGTGAAGGTGGATTTTGAAACGAATTTTTTGTTTTGTTGAAGTTTCTAATTTTCCGCGTTGCGAGTTATGTATACTACTGTTGGTAAAACAGGGACTTTTGTTGGTAAATTAAATTTTATGCCGATAAGTGAACCGTAGAGACATCTGTTCGTTGTCGCTCGAAGTATGTAGGAATACGATGATCAAGCAGAATTTTTGAAATCTTATTAACACAGTTACATTTAAATTTAAGCTAAAGTCATGCTTTTATATAATTCCGATGTCTGTGTTAAACTTTTTTATGTTCATTTATCTCCGTAAAAAAAAAAGAAATCTGAATAAAAGATGATTTCCGCTAAAAATAAAAATTAATTACGCATTTATTAATAAATTTTATATTTTTCTATAAGAGTACATTATTTTTTCCAAAAAATGTAATAATTATATAACACTATTATAAAACAGAATTTATAATAAAAAAGAGAACATTGAAAATACATCAATATCAACCATGAAATACTGTTCACGAATTATCATACGACTAACATAAAAACAATTTTACAGATCGCAGTGTTCGCCGGCCCGATAATCGCCGTCCTCTTCTCAGTCTTCGGTTTCTGCATCCGCTACATGGACACACCTTCAGGCTTCCGTTGGCTCTTCCACATCTCCTACTTCCGCGCGAGTTTTCACAGTTTGCTAATCACTGTCTACGGTAACAACCGCACGAATCTCTACTGCGAACAAGAACCAGACGATCTCACCTACTGCCATTACATGCAGCCTTCGCAGTTCCTTAAAGAAATGGAAATCGTCAATTCGAACGTTATTAACAATCTCGTACTGATCATTGGCATTGGTGTGCTTATGCATTTGCTCACTGCCAGTGCGCTATGGTGCAAGCTTAATCGCCGATGAAGATGCTGTTTATATATTGTACAGGGTGAATGTGATCTTATGTTGTCGCAACCCGCCGCGGGAGTATAGTAATACAATCCGTACCGCAGTTTTACACGTTGTTTTTGTACATTATACATTGAAAGAGTTTTATGAAACTTGACTGTGCGGGGGTTTCAGCGACGACGGTTTCTTTTTTAAAGAACAGGATAAGGTTCGTCTTGTGTAGGGTATATATATATGAATATATACGTATTGTTGAACTTGAACACAATCACTGTGAGCGAATCCAATCGAAGATGGGACGACGTATCTTTTATTTTGTTACTTCTTTGTATAGATGAACTGTTGTTAGTGGCAAGGCGCTTAAACTCGATTTCGTCAATCTCGATGTGAAAAAAAAGTGCATTTCCTTTTAGAATCGTGTCACCATTGCGCGTATAAGGCAATTTCTCAGTTCGACGCTTTGCCTTAGTTGACGCGATTTTACCTTACTTTTGCGCAAAGATGTGGGATATTTCTGTCGATTTTGTAAATTTTTAAGATACAAGTTGATATTCGTAATATATAATAACATATAGATGGTGCATGACAATTGAGATCGACAGAAATATTTCGAAAAAATACATATACGTTTCGTATAAGAATTTTTACACTACAATGAAAAAGGGCTTTTATATATATATATCTATCTTCGATTTCGCGCTGTTGGCAGTGGTTCAGTATTTAAAATGAATTTTTTACATGATTTTTGCCACTACGAACAATCTTTTTATTGCCGAGGCAAAAGGCTCGTGGAACATTTGTTGCTCCATTTGGAGACACCGTTAATGCCTATACATATATGTATAACTGGCGAAAACTTACCATAAATAACGGCACTATACGAATTTCCATAAATTTTGATCTACTTAAATAAAAGCACGACTGCTAAAGTTTTGCTCTGCGCATCATCTGTAATTAACTGTCTCGATGCATTATTTTCCAAATCGCTCCAACGACGATTTGCAAAAGCACTAGTCTTAGAGTTTAGTTTTTATCGAAAGGATATTGCATCGTTCTTTAACTTTGCTCTCCATCCGCAATGAAATGAAATGCAAACAAAAAAATAAAGCAAACGTGCTGTCACAATCTTACTTATTTCTTATATACGTATATGACGATGCGATAAACTGTCGTCGTAGCCAGTGTTAAATCAATATTCCCAGTTTGTTGACGAAAAACAAAAGTTGTAACTATTGTAAGAAAAAGAAAATTATTTTTGAGTATACGGATACATATAACGAATAAACGGCAAGGATTTGTTTCTTCTTCCTTCGCCGGCTGGTGATTCGCGTTGATGAGAAAAAAAAGTAAAAAAAGAAAAAGAAAAAAAGAAAATGACTATACATAATTGTAAAGCGTGTATTTATAATGTATTTAGAGCATAAGGTGGACGTGGCGATTTCGCGGGTCGAGCTCGCGCGCGAACAAATCGCACTCGAGTCGAACATAATGATGATGATGATGATAACGGTTGTTATATATTATGAAAATCGGGTAAACTTTATGAAGGGATCGCAACCCTCTACTTACCGAGCTTTTTTTCTATTTATTTATACGCGAAATTATTTGATCTCCGTATGATAATTACTTGTTGTATCGTCGAGTTTCAAGCAAGTGTTCATATAGAAACTTTATTATTTATCATTTCGATGCGAACCTTTGCTTTGAACTTTACGCGGAGGAGATTGTAAAATTTCACATTTCTCTCATTCCCATCAAGAAAAATATATAAAATGTATAAAAAAAAACAAAAACACTTTGTTATCATTAAGGACATAAGCTTAGGGTACTTAAAGCCTGTTTTTACACACACGTATATATACACGAAAGAATCTCTCTATTAAGTTTGTAAGCGTCAATATACATCAATTATCAACTTAAAAAGCGACTCTCGCTATAGTTACGTAGACAAAAGATACATTCACAACCATATACACACATACATTTCTACACTCTTTCTTATCCGTACTGCCGCAGAAAGACAGAGGGAGAGAGAGAGACACAATTGCGCTCTCAATGATGATCACGTTCTCGCGTCGGAGAACGAAAGACTATATTATGATGTGTGTCGAAGTAAGGACAGCCTATATATAATTAACGATATAAAGATAAAAATGTCGATCAAATGTAATCGTGATATTTGGATTAGGTGAGTGAGAGAAAGAGAGAGGAGGTCTAGTTTTTTTTTATATATACGTATATATATATAAGAGCGATCGCGTGCGGTATATGGCGTTGAGCGCACATCTTTTTCGCGCGTGTCGTGGTGCCTGAGCGTTGTTTTTTTGTAGTAATGTGAAAAAAGAGAAATTTATATAGATTTTTTTAATGATGTATAAACTTATAATGATGTATTTCGTATTTTGCGTATACTTGTTTAATAAAGCTTTACCTGTATTCTCAATAAATTATCTGTAAATATAATGCTGGTTTTTGCTAAAATTCTTCATTTACTCCCTATAAGTATATATACTGGGTGTCCCATTTTAATTTACCACCCCCTAAAACTGGTTAATAATTTGCTCTGAGAAAAAAATGTTTCAAA
>JAWWEQ010010841.1:0-42074 GCA_035583055.1 Torymus tubicola | reverse complement strand
ATTTAGGTGATTTTAAAAGAAAAAAAAATTTTGACCTCTCGATTCACCTGAGAACTGCCCATATATATATATATACACACATCCATCGTTCAATACGTGTGCGCGTCCAAAGCGACTACTCATACTCCAACTCAACGAACAAAGAAAGAACCACTCGCTTTACATTTTCAAAGCCTTCCCCCTCCTCTCCCCTCTGCCGTCCTTGCGCCGCCACAACAACCCCAATCGTTCCGGCACTCGACCGTGCAACCCACATTCCTCTCTCTTTCGCGCGCACACTCCAATCCATCCCTCATTCTGCCGAACTTCCTTCTTCTCACTCCTGACCTAGAAAAAAAAAAGCCGCCCCACCGAGTGCAGTAGCAGTAGTTCCGCGCCATCGCATCATCATGGTCTCTACAAAGGCAGCCAGTAGTAGTAGTAGCTCTTTTTTAAAAAACACGAGCTGCTGTACTGTTGGCTTCTTCTCACGGTTACACTCTTTCATTCTCAGAGGGGGGAAGAGGCAAGAAAAAAAGAAAGAAAGTAACAAAAAAGAAAAGAAGAAGACGCAGACGTAGCGCGTTGCAGCGTGCAATTAGTCATTTCCCATGCAGACGTTGCTGCTGCATCGTCGACGACGACGACAGTGAGATATATAGCGAGTGCGTGGAAAGAAGAAGACGTAAAAGAAGAAGAAGAAGAAGATGATGATGGCGTACGCAGGCATGAGAGCAAAACGTAATATATGTGCGCGGGCGAACGCGCGCGCATATGATGCGAGAGAGAGAGCGTGAGTATAGAGTCTATAGCGAGAGACGCTGAAGGGCCATAAAGATGTATATACACGCTTGCGCGCTGCAAGCATGTATATATGTATATAGGGAAGGAAGAGATACAGCGCGCACACTCGCGGGTATTAAGCTACAAGAGCGTACCCGCAGAGGCGCTAAGTACTCCTCCTGACTCTCTCTCTCTCGCTTCTCTTCTCTCCTCTCTTCGCTATACGTATATATATAGCTTACGCACGCAGCGGATTCAACGCCTCTTGCGTGTGTATACTCGCACATGAGGTAACCCGCAGCTGAATAGTACTAATAGTAGCAGCAGCAGCAGCAGCTAACCGATAGATTAGAGTGTGTATCTATATGGATATGTACTGACCAGTGACCATGCGCAAAGAGAGTATCTCGTATACTCGTCAAATCGGATGATCTTGACCAGCGCTCAAGGCCGAATATAAGCGAGAGCGGATAACGTGTAGTACGCGCGATTTTCTTTTTTCGTTTTTTATTTTTATCTGTTATAGGAGAAAGAAAGAAAATAAGGGGTTGTATGTATGTATAGGAAAGGAGAGGAAGGAAAATTCGTATTCTCAGCAGGCGAACACGCGAAGAAGAAGAAGAAGAAGCATGAGGAGAAGGGGTAGGTAGTAATTGCGAGCATTGTTTTTTGCTAAGGGAAGAGAAGAGAGAGAGAGAGGATGATTGGGAGGGAGGACACGAGGTCAGGGATGACGCGCGTGACTTGGGTGGTGAATTTCGGCGTTGATGGTGATGCTGGATGGATGTGGAGGTTTGGAGGGAGGATTTAAAGGGATATATAGCTGCGAGAAATGGTTGGGAAAAGGGTTGTGGGGCGGGGAGGGGGAGTGTACGAATGGTTAGGTGTGTGTATATATATATATGTAAGAATGAGAAATGGAATGGTAGAGTTGGCGGAGAGAAGAGAACGAAAGATACGTGACCAATTATTGGTCTGGAAATGGAGGGGGATATGGTGGAAATTTACTATTTTAGAGTATACGGTAGATAGGTGTATATAAAGAATAAATTTTTGGGGCTGTGAAGTGGTGAATTTTTTTATGGTGTAATGTATCAAAAGAATATATCAAAAGATATATATGTGTGTGTATATATATATATAATCGTTGTTGTAATAATATTAAATGCTTGTATAGTAAACTACTCACGTAGTCTGAAATAGAGGAATTTTTACTATATTTTGCGTATATAATATACTCACAGTTGGAAATGAAATCCGATTTTGGTTCGAGCTTTCATGTCAAAGCAGGAATTAGTAACACACTTTTTTTCTAATTAGAAGATTTAGTATAACGCTTAAAGTACATAAAATTAGTGTAATACTGATGTACAGTAAACAAACTCATGACAGACATATTAGGTTCTTATTTTATCTACAATTCGCGTAATAATTCGTTAAACTGTTTACGTAAAAGCACGAGTTTTTAACTTTACATTCACCGCGGCGAACTGACAAATAGTTTGACAGTATTCAACTATTTTCTATAAAAAAAATACAACAAACTACATACATAACTGGGAAAAGGTCCATCGGAAGATATTTTTAATACTTTTACCCTATAACATCTCTTTTTTTCCACTACCGTATGATGCAATCGGTTTATTTTATAAAGCCGAATAACTTGCGCACCGGCGAGTAAATCCTATTATAACAAAGGAAATCCGCTTACCGATAATTTATATCGCATATACACCAAATAATTCCAAAAATAAAACTGTCTACTCGCTATCGTGCGCACCGCACTATACCGTGAAAAATTGTCCGATTTGAAATTTTTAATGTAATTTTATAACGCTGATATACATTTCTGTATCATATACACGCATGCGTACAATGGTATAATTGTGAGCGCAAGTATAGGATTCACGAATTATTATACGCTATTCCTCTATAGCACCTGTACACGTCCATGAATATATAAAAAAAAGGGAAACAAAAGGTTACGTAGATACAGACACGCGTGCACGTGTACACAAAAGTTACAACGACAACAACAACCATGTCAGATTGTTGTATAGTCGACGCAGTTAAATCTACGACAGAGAGAACATAGACGAATGGAATTTTTATCATTCACTTGGCAATTTTGTGTGACGGCATCCGCGACACGTGTGTGCTTTTATTTTTTCATTAAACGGTCACAATATTATTGGGTTTCGAATAGTTTGCTCCCTCTCTGCCACCTCACCCATTCTCTCTTTTCTCTGCTGCGCTGCAATACAACGAAACGAGCATTCCCCCAAATTTTCATTCCGATTGAACGACGGTCGAAGCACGTTTCATGTTTATCTGAAGTAATCGACGTTCAATTCACACGTATTCACACATACCTACACGCGTAACCTTTTCAGATAAAAAAAAAAAAAGAAATTACATTCATAATCAACCTACTTTTTTCTCCCCCTCATTTCATCTCTGCAAGTATATAATGTTTTCCTATTCATACGCAGGAGGAGAATATTTTGCGCAGGTTCCGGACGTTTATCACTCGAAAAATCTCTCCTGCACCAATCCGTAGCAGCAGCAGCAGCTATTTTACGATAGCAGCAGGGTAGGAGGGTTTATCGAGCCTCATTGAAAATCTTTTGAGCCGCTCGCGAAGGGAACGTGCCCAAGTATTTTCTACCCCTTCGTACAGAACCGAACGAATTTTATTTTTCTTTTTTTTTCTTTTATTTGCTAGATCAGGTGCAGTTTGTAGTGTGAGCTTTGTAGGGGTTTTTTTTTGGAGGGCTGTTGATAGCCGGAAGGTATAGGGAGTAATTACGAGGAATTGATATATCATATACGGTAAATATGAATAATATATGGTGTGCAGTGTACGTGGATTGTATATATGAAATTTACGTTTATACTCTATGTGACTGATTTCAGGTCGTTTTAATGCGTATAATTTTATACCTCGGGCTAGATTGATTAATACACTGTATAACACGATAATGGTTAATTAGAATATGGCTATGGCCATTATATTATTTTATTCATTATATCAACCCGAAGTCTTTATTTATTTCAAGAGTATATTTTTACTACTATAAATTTACCGCAATACTTGAAATTCCAAACAGAAGAAGGAATAAAAAGCTAGGTCAAAATTTTCGCTTCTATATATATATTCTTGCTATTCGCAGCGACGTTTTCAAAATTTATGAAAGCTCGCGTGACGTACGTATGACTATACCAAACGACTAAAGGAATCCTTATATATACATACTCAATATCTCTCCGTTATTCAAGCATCAATGTACCCCGGTATTTATTTTTTTTTATTACATTGAATTAAGCACAGCGAGAGTATTACCTTCAAGGATACCGATTATCGATAAGCAAACTATCTAATAATAATAATAATAATAATAATAATAATAAAATAGAGAAAAAAATACTTTGGTGACATTGACATACAAACGAGCTATATATATACACACACACACGTTATATACTTATAGTTATCTTGATAAACAAAGCGTGGCACATACATACTTTCACACTCTTCGTATATTCCTATACCATCTGGAAAGATAAAAAGGAAAAAATATCTAACGACTTGGCACCCTCGCGCCTCCTAACCGCGTCTATACTTTATTAATTCTTGAAACCATACACGCATCTGGTTCTGCGATAGGCCGAATGATCCCCATCACGGTTATCGAACCACTCGAGACGCGCACTCACAAGTATAGTAATGAAAATATCTCTCATTGCCTGCTTGTATGTTATGTACTATATATACATTCTTCTCACTCTCTCTCTCCTTTAGCACGTGCCGCAGAGAGTTAAATATCAACCGGTGCTGGACGAATGCATTATCGTAAAAAATCATATCTTATATAGGGTACATAACGCGCGGCCTCGTAAAACTCAACAAGAGACCTCGATATATTATATATATATAGCTGTCAGACTTGCACGTGTCTCCCTTTCTGAAAGTGAGTATATGTCTGGATTTCCCTGAAAATACTAGTCTACGCGTCAGTGTCAAGGCTTTTCCATCGTGTATATATATATATATACAGCGCGGCGGAAGGGCGCGCAGTTTTAATTGCGAGGAGAAATACGCGCTGCTCGCGTGCGAACGCAACGTCGAATGCAAACAAGCTGCGCCGCAGACAGACGCCGCTGGGGGACGTGACACGTGTGTATGTGTGTGTGTATATATATATATATGTATAGAGAGTTTTATTGGTTTTGTTGAGAAGTCGTTGCCGTCGTTGGCTGGATTTTAACGCGCGCTGGCGTGCGCCAGCGTAACTAAACGAATTTTAAGAGAGAAAGAGAGAGAGAGAGAGAGGGAGGGGAATTAAAATCGAGTGTACGCTGACGCTGCATGTGCAACGACGAAGGTTCGTTGCCTTCGTTGAGAGGAGAACGTCTGATGTGAAAATATACTTTTGAATTTTCATATATATGTGTATGTGAGTAAAGTAAAATGTGCGGATGGAAATGTCTTTATATGATTTTGTGGACACAGTTTTTTTTTTGCAGGATTAGAAGTAGTCTGTATTCATAGGTAATGAAGATGGAAAGGGAGGAAGACGTCGTTGCGATTTTATTCTGTGGGATTGGGTATTAAAAAGTGGAGATTTTTTTTAGCACTTCGATGACGTTTCTAGATGGATGCTGGAAAGTAGATGCTGGTATGTAAAAACGCTTTGAAAGTATTATTAAAAAGTTCATTTACGTTGGGCAGTGCAAAAATAGAACACAAGAGGTAAAAAATTTATAAAAGTTATTTATAAATACTATTATCTGCATTCTGGCGGAAACAGAAATAACATTTATAAAACGTTTCATCCGTATTTTAATGTATATTTCGTGAGTCTTCGTAAACTTTTGTATAATAACAATTTTGTCGCTGCGTATTAAATTACATTTAAACTTGTTGTTCATTCTACGATAAATTGATGTGTAATTTCTGTAACTGAATATAAAGCGTAGAATTTTTTTTTTAAATTTACTCTTAACTTTACTAAAGTACCTTTGTGTAAAACTATTCGATGAGAAATCTTATTCGCTCATAAGCTCAAGGACACATGGGCTCTATCTCTGTAAAATTTATAGCTAATAAAATAAAAGTGTGGCAAAAGTCTGTTGAAAAACTCTGACAGTGAAATCAAGTTTATGACAAAAAAGAGTAAAAATAAAAAACCCCACTTTAGGATAAAACGTACGAAACTTTTATCTGACTTTTATTGCCACTCATTGTATAATAATTGCGTTCATATAATTTACTCTCGAGTAGATTTACTTTGTTTCAAAGTTTTAGTCAAACATTTGACATAGCCCTGATGTACAATATTAAAAAAAATTTTTATTAACCCGCTGCAAACTAGCGCACGATTAAATGGCAAAATTGTAAAACTTGTTAAAAGTTTTAATAACACTTTATCGATCTAATCGTATAATAATTTTAAAAATTAAATTGCATTTCACTTTGAAAAAGTAAAACTAAAACCGAAACTTCTATAGAAGCTTTGGTGCGTACGATGCGGGCCTTAAATTTCTAATATTTCAACCAATAAACGTTTTTTGTTTGCTTAATATGAGTCGGGAAACTTGGAAAGTGTAACTTCGCACCAGCCACTTATTCTTGGGAGTTCAAAATTCGTCTGACGGAAATTCCCAAAGTTTCAAGTCTCAAAATGCGCTACATTACAAATCTTGAAACTCGAAATGCCGTGAAACTATGAGAGAGCTAAAACATTTAATGATAACTGTTCATCTTTAGGCACGGATATAATTTATCTATATCCGTAAATCCATAATTTATCTAGCTATATGTTTCCAAAAATATCAAATTTATTAGGATATAATTTAGGAAACATAACGTCAACGAAATATTGACAAAATTTTATTTTTATTTTTCTTCTTGAGGCTCGAAATACTGATGTTGGAAGTTTTATTTATTTTATTTCACGATTTTGCAAGATTTAATAAATTTACGAGGAATTTTTTGCCAAAATTTTTTAATACAGCCGCTGATTTAGAAATTTGTCCTGATTCTTTAGTAAAAAAAAAGAATTAAAAACTCCATGTAATTTTATTTTTTTTTACCTAAAATAATTATTTTCCTTGAAAATACAGGCTTGTAATTTCATCGGTGTAAAAATCATGTCTTCCGAATGATGTAATCCGCTTTATAATAAAAACTGCTGTAAAATGTGTAATCCAGTAACACGCAACATCGCGCGAAATAATTTCAGTTATTCTTTCTCATTTAATTAACAATAACACACTTTCGCGCGAAAATCGTAAAATTATTTCAATATGCGGATGATTACACGTGTTTATTGATACGCATATAATTCTTTATTCCATTCGTTCTGTCCGCTCGTATTGACTTTTAATTATGATTTGTATATATCTGTATTTCAATCATTCCTCAGATTTCACAATTTTTTAAAATAATCCTCTTCATTTAAAATGATGCGTGAAAAAATTCGTATACCACTGGAATTTCTGCAATTCAATCATTTTTTAATTTCGAAACCTTCAATAGACTAATTTCCACTTACATTTTTAATATATTAAAACGCACATTCATAAAAAAAAAGTTGCAACAATTTATTTTTCACCTTTCAATGTTTTTCTCTCAATCAATTTACTGTCCGCCAATATCCTACCAACCGTGTACGAATTAACCACACCTGCAAAATCCCAAAATATATTCGTTGATTTAAACAACTCTGTTGGCAAATTAATGCTTTTACCGCGACATAGCGACGAAAGAGCTTAATCCAACGAATTTAAGTGCCTCTTACTGGTTTAATTTACATACAAGAAGGAGCACTAAATTATTATTGCTCTTCTCTTCGCACCATACCTATAGAGAGTGTATACTAAAACCTCTAATAAATCATTGTTCCTAACCGCTCACTCTCTCTCTCTGTCGTAAAATCAAAATTTCTCTATCCATTCCCTCAATACACGAAAACCACATTTTCCATATATAAACCACGGACCACAAATGGAGTAAAAAAAAACTATTGAAATCCTATAAAAAAAACCACAAATAATCCTAGCAGAGAATAGAGAAAGAGAGAGAGAGAGGGAGCGATGAAGACGAGAAGTGAGCAAAATCCCTGTAACCTGGGCGAGGCTCTCGCGTACTTTACGTCATTAGGCGATCGAAGGAACGAAGCCGCCGCCACCACCACCACTACCGCCGCTGCCGCCGCCAGCCGGCAGCCAGCTCGAGCTCACTGCTGCTGCTGCTGCTGCTGCGCTGCTCCTGGTCGATCCTTCGACTTTTGCCCAGGCGTAGCTCCGAGCCACTACCACCACCACCACCACTGTTCTATATACCACTCAGCGGCGCCTCTCGCGCGTATATAAACCTCCTTCCTCTCTCTCTACAGCCTGTATACGTTAAGGTGACGAATACCGCAACATGCGCGTATTATATACCCTTTATCTATATCTCTTTCTCTTTTGGTGTCGAATACTATTATGCGGGTATACGATTGTATCGTGTTAATTGGCTTTTTCTCACTTTTTTTTTACAAAACCCTCACACACACACCTTTGAGGTTCTCGAGTGCAGGCGCTGGGTCGAGAGAGCGAGAGAATTTTTTTTTGAGTGTCGTTAAGAGCGAGAGAGAGAGAGCCTTTGTGTGTGCAAACGGGCGCACATGCGCGTGCACAGGAGTACATAGTAAGAGAGAGAAAGAGAGAGAGGCTAGAGAAGCGGGGGGGAGAGGGGATTATTACTTTAACCTATATAGGAATTTTTTCGAGGAGAGCGTATTGTCGGCGAGGTAAGTAGTTTAAGACGAGGAGAATAGGGGCTCTCAAGCATATGTGTGTGTGTATGTGTGGGTGTGGATGTGACTTGGGTGAGAAAAAAGGTATAGGAAAAGAATTTATTTGATAAAAATAGGATTTTAGAGAACGGTGCCTCTCTCTCTCTCACTGCAGTGCAGTGCAGATAGAAGGAGGAAGTAGTATTGTACGGAATAATATATATGTAAAACAATTGAGAGGTAAATTTAATCGCTTGTGAAGAAAAATCCACTCTATTCGAGTATACAGCGAATGGTCTAATTTATCTTTTTGGTATTTTGATTATAATAGAAATGGAAATATCAGCTTTTAAAAATTTAACGGAGAGATTGACACAACAAAAATTACGTATATTTCTTTTTAGGTGCATCTACAGTAATGAAAATGTTTCATAAAAGTGTGCTGCTACTGTTACTCTACAGAGCTGGAAAAACCGGAGTCTTGATAAAAACTGAGATAAATCTAGATATATTTTTTACTCGATTGTATATATGTATGTGTGTGTGTATACGCTTACGCGGTAAATCATAAGACCATTAACGTGTTTTTACGCTCGAACTGTAACCTTTTACAGTATAACTCAACGAAGCTTTTACTGTTTCTGCGGAAATTTAGTCGCCATAGAGCGAGATAGTGACATAATATAGTGTCGACAACCGTCAGATTTCTCTCTTCCTCTTTACCTTTCATTGACACCTATATATATATATATCCTCTCCTCTGCTCCGCATACCCAACTCAATTTAATGGTTGTCAACATTGACAATTACTTTTAATTTACCCCCCTTCTCCCGACCACCCACACCAAGCTGGCGTACGGCTTAATTGCAGCTTTTTGTGGATTCTTTCTTTTTTTTACGATTCCGAGTTCACCGGTCGCGATTACTGCTCGTCTCTCTCTCTCTCTCTCTCTCTCTCTCTCTTCTACCTCATGCCATGAACCGAAGAAACGTCACGCGAAAGTAGCGCGGCTTGCAGCAGCAGCAGCAGCAGCAGCAGGAGCGCAGTGGTAGTATATCGCACAGGGGCACCAGCGACGTTTTAATGAAGAAAATTTCCTGGCAAGAGTTACCGTGAAATTCGCTGTAATTTCGCGAGAACGGGGCGGAGGAAGGGAGGTCTCGAGAGCGAACAAGCAAGCAAGAGAGAGAGAAAGACACTAAGAGAGAGAGAGAGAGAGAGAGTAGGTACGGGTGAAAATTACCCTGTGACGCCTTAGTTAAACTTATCGCGACGACCTACGCGTGAATTTTTTAACGCGTTTGCAGAAGGAGGACGCTAAGGTAATTTCCAGCCGAGCGAGCTTATGTATATACAAGCGTATACATATAAATATACACGAGCGCGAAACGTGGATACTAATTAGAAAATAAAAATAAATTTAAAAATAGATCAAGGCCGAGAGAGCGAGAGAAAAATGTAGGACACACGGTTCTAAGCTCTGGAGAGCTTCAAGACAGTTATACATACAATATGTTTCTTTTTTTGGGCTGCTTGTGGTGAAAGAAAAGAAACGAGTGACATGTTTTATAAGTTGAGTTTTAAATTGTGATGGTAATGTCACACGATATACGTTTACATTTTTCCACATTACTCGTTTTTTTTTTGCCTTTACAAGAATGTATACCTTTTCAATTAACAATGATAACGATTCAATAATATTCGAGGACAGCTAGACCGTCCTTCAATTGAAATATAGAAGAGTATAAGAGGTACATAAGACTGAATTCGAAGAATTAGTTCGATCGCGTTTACCTCTGCTATTATTTTACAACTATATTTATACACATGCAGGCAAATATTAAGATCTGGGTCAACATGATGCGTACACGCCTTGTAACGATGGAGATCAATTAAATTTAAACGATATAAAAACGAAATTGAACTTAATGAAATACGTTTAGCAGCAGTGCGAAAAGGATTTTATAACTTGAAATACAATCACCGCGTTGTGTCATACGATACGGTTTGAAACTTGAAAATATATCCTGTGAAATTCTACTTAATTGTTGAATTATATATTCTCAACGTTTTAAAATAATATGAATATTCGTTGAATTGACCTAGCTGTAAATATTTTCTCTGCGTCAATTTAATCCGGTGATTCCAGGTCGTTACTTTTCTGTTATTTTTAATATTTAAATAATAATAAATGTAGTATAATAAATGGGATTTATCGAATCGGAGCTTTGTTAATTATGAATCACATATAAATATATATAGAAAATATTGATAATAAATTTTCCAATTAATCCTGTTACAACACATCTAATTGCATGAATGATAATAGCTTTCCTAGAATGCAAAAATTATACTACCCTTCGATTATTAACCACTTTATGAAAAATATCGTATCAAAAGTGGGTTATCGAGAAATATATACTGCCATTTGTTCACGTTCAATAAAAAACAGAAAAAAGAAACGTTATACAAAACATGAAAATTCACCACCATACTTGCTAAATTCTCTATGTATGTACCCTAAAGTACCGCGAATTTCCTATACCTTTCATATTTATTTTTCGGTTTCTTCAAAAAAACCGCGATAATTACGTCGGATTCAATTCGACCGACCTAAGAAAACACAAGTTATATATACATATAGCTGCGCGCGTTTCGAGAGAGGAAAACCGCGCGCATTACCGAGAAACTAAAACCAACAGTGGGCGCGGCGGCAATGCGGGGGGGGGGTAGAATTAAAAAAAAAAAAGTAGTTTCGCTCCGCCCTCTATCAACAGCGCGTTGGAATTGAATTTTCTCGCATTTTCTCTCTCTCGCTCTCGATCAGCAGTAGCAGCAGCTTGGCTCATCTCTCGCGAGTGAATTTCAGCGGCGCGCGCGCTTGCGCGTTATTTAAATATTTAATTGGTAGGAACTTCGTTATCCCGGCGCATTGATTGTATTTACATCGATTCAGCAGCGACACGCGAAGCCGCGCGGGAAGTTGAATTAAAAATTAAGTTAGTGTATAAGGTATATAGCGAGCGCGGCGCGCTGCGCATTCCATGCCGCGCGTATCCGCGTACCTATATATCTGCATCATATCTCTTTCGTAAATCTTTTACAATCACCCATATTTTTATTGAACAACGACGCGGTTCATTCGTCACAGCAAGTTTTTTCATATTTAAACGTTATAGAAATTCATGATTATAGCTCTTAATTCAAGGTGTATTATACGTGTGAATTAAATAAAAAAAATCTGCGTTCAAATGCTTGAATCTCAACAACCGCACTACATAACGACTGTCACTCGAGCCTTATACACACAAGGATCCCCTTAACACACAATCGGATTCCGCAACATAAGAGCCCATCATGGACTATAGACGGGCGCGCGATTCAAATCCATGGTAAATCCTCACACCCACACACATACCTCTTTCCTCACCCAAAACTATCGAATTACTCTGTGCGCAATGCGCAGGGATATATACGCATGAAAATATATATAACGTCCCATTAGTAACGTAATATCGCGTGCCCGGTAACACACACACACACAGGTCTGGACTGTACACCCACATACTGAATTTCGTCGTCAAATGGTTAATTACTCTCGCGAAACCCTCTCTCCCTTTCTCTCTTTTGGTGAATTACAAGGGGAAGAGAGAGAGAGTGCAATTAGAGCGGCTCGTCGGTGATATAAATCGCGCGCGACGACAAAAGGCGTCGTCGTCGACGACCGTCGTTTTTCAGGTCTCTTGGACCCACCGTATATATATATATACGTATATACATAATGTGTAATAGCATACACGCGTATATAAAGGTCAATTGTTCGGGATGCGCTTCTCCAAATGAAGAGAGGGAGAGTAAATGCTCGAGTGGCTCGGAGTGGCCGAATGAGAGTTACGTTAATCTCGAACAATTAGATGCGCGACGGCCAAGAGAGAGAGGGATCAGCTCTCAAGCGATGGAAGAGAGGGGGAGGTGTTCAAATATTTGCTTTATTATGCGCGGCTAAAACGCGAGCATTTGGAGGAGGAAGAGAGAGAGAAGGAGGAGGAGGTTGGTATTTGTGAGGGGGCGTGACGCATTGTTGAAGTTGTTTGTATATGCGCGGCGCGGTGGTGCGTGTCTTCTTACCGAGAGTGGATAATAATGTTCACTCTTTGATGGCTAGCTATAGTCGAGTGAGTGTGCGTCTGTGTGTGGTTTAGGTATATGAGTATGCTTATATAGGTACAAGGAGAAGATCGTGTTGTTGATCGTGTAGTAGGTTGGTTTTGGATCTTTCTTTATAATGATTCGGGATACGGTCGTGTTGCATAACCGTTTGGTATCTTCATTATAGGTATACCCTATATGGAAATAACGACAATTTAAGATAGAAATTATTATTTATACATTAAAAATCACAAAATCATAGAAATTGTGGGTAACTCGCGTGGAAATAGAAGTGAATTCCGCAATAACAATAAAATAAAAAAATATTAATTTTAAAAATAAAATTTTTATCTGTATATAATAGTATTTATATTATTCTCCAGTTAATAAAGTTACTATACATTTCCACTCTTAAAAAAAACAATGGCCGGAAGAGGTGGCTTATTTAAAAACTTGATGTGATTGGTTATTTGAAAAAAAGCGCGAATATTTGAATTTTTTTAATTGAGAATGAGCTAGATTTGAATTTTGAAATTCAAGTATTTATAGAACTACGAAATAATTAAAATAGAATGAAAATATTTTATTTTTTCTTGCTTAAAAAATGTGTATAATTATCTTATCATTTAATACTAATGAAAACTAAATCATTGGAAAAGTGAAAAACACTGTTCATAACCTCAAAAAGAAAAAAGTTTGAATTTTGCTAGTATATTAAAAGATTGTTAAAGCTCTTATCCTCTGTCATATAATAGAACCACATCCTTTCTTCGATTAAAAGGACATAATTTCCGACAGGAAATTGAACCGCAATTATTCATCAAAGTTTAGAATTCAACTGTTCTCGCGACAAACACATACTCAGACTATTGTACACCACATCATATTATATATCCGACATTTTTTTTTTTTAATATCACAGTAAAAACTCAGCGTTTTCAATAACAGCATTATGCGTCTGCTTTTTCCCTTACCTACATAAAATGTTTACGTCGCTTTTACGTCACGTATTAACAAGATTAAATTTTCTTCTAAATCGAACGCCTTCTATCTATACACGCTCTAAATAATAGGTCACTCAATACGTTACCTATTTTGCGATCCTTTATAAAAGCCGGTGCCCAGCCAGCGTTCCTCAATTCAGGACGCTATCGTTTACCGTTTATAAACGTTGTTAATTAAAATAGCTCTCAGATAAATTATATCGATCTCATTGTATATAGCGCGCTCTTACCGTATTACAGCGGCAAGACCGAACGCGTAATCACATTCGCGTTAATTATATACGTAATGTATACTGTTATATATACATACATACCATTTCTTTTTTTATACTTGCGTGATTCCATCATTCGAAATAACCGAAGTACAGTCGATATCGTTGTGATATACCGTGGATGATCAGCGTGCGAGTAGTATACAACGTTAATTTAATGCGTAATCGTTTATCCCCCTGTTGGATCGAAATAATCACGCGCGCAGTAGAGATACACGCACACGCCGCAAACATGTTATTTCGAGCGAATCATTAGCAGAATCCGTCATTCCCCAGTCCTACGCGGCAAACTCTACTTGCCCGCGTAAACTAATTAATTATTAACACGTGACAAAATAGATACGTATTTGTATATACATATATATACACACACATATAATTCAGGATGCTACGACACGGATATTTTATCATATCCGGTCACCTACACTTAATATATATATATACGTTATACGTGTATATATATATATATATGTGTACTGTAGAAACGCCCAACACTCGCGCGCGCACCGTTAGTCCATCAAACAGCTGAGTAGAGAGCGGCCGCCGCATGCGCGCGCGTGCAATTATGTTCTATTTCATTACTCTACGCGGGCCCGGGCTACTAATCGGGACGCAGCTCAACTTCAATCGATCGATTCTATACAGTGCGACGATTGATTTGAGGTGAAAGAAAAAACAAGAAATCGAACTAACCCGAATAGGCGTGTGTATGTGAGTGATGGTGTTGATTTTTGTATATATAGTTTATAGACGTATATAGACGATGGTAACAATCAGCGTCGGTGTAAATTTACATTCTATGTACACACGTTCATTTTTTATCTTTAATTTTGTGCTGGATATTGATTATTTTTGTTGTTTCAAATTAAATATTCCAATGCTCAAAGTTAAAGTGCAGTGGGTAATCAAATAAGTTACTGCGGGCTAAAAGCTTTTTTGTTCTTTCGGGTTAAAAATATTTTCGAGAAAATCAACAAAAGGGCGTGTTTCAGTTGTCATTCGCGATTTAGGTCGGCGCTACATTGCCAAATTGTATTTCTTGGAAAAGCTTTATATATATAGATTGTATTGTTGCTAAAGTGAATAACAATCATTTATATATTGTAGATAATAATAATTTAATTTAAAAATAATAAAGTAATTTCGAATATTAATATTAAAAAATTTTAGTGTTTTGTTTATAATTTTCGTATATATTTCGTAACTAATGATATTATATAAATTATACACACAACTAGAGTTTTTCTAACATTAATACCATAAAAAATAATTACTATTAACTTTAGCAATAATGTTAATTAAACTCTTCGGAAAAATATATTTTGTTAGTATTGCCAACCTCAATCGAATATGGCACCATACTATACGAACGCACGATGAAATCCCAAATATTGGTCACAAATTAATCAATTTTCCTTATAATTATCACCTCGATGTAATTACATCAAATTACCACGACCAATTACTGTTTATTCATCTACGCGTGTGTATATATATAAAGTATAAATAAAAGATAATTTACATCAGCAAAAAAAAAAGAACAATCTCCAAACTCTTTTCTTCAACCTTACCGATCAATAAAAACATCCACCCTTCATCTTCACCGATTCCATATATCCTCCATTATATTAGCCATTACAACTTTTAATACATCCACCCTATCCTCTACATCTCTGCCTACACAGACTAATTCAACACTCCGCTAAGTGATATTCCCCGTTACAACATCGCGGCGTCCTTCCCCCCCAAAAACTTTGCCTTTCCCGTACACGAAAATGGACTTTTTAATTTTTCTTCTCCGCGCGTCTCTTACACCATTCTTCGCCATCTCCACATATATACATACTTTGCTCTGAGTAACTATACGCTGTACCCTGCCTTTTCACCTTATATACATATACATGCACTCGCAGAGTAGATTGAGTGTGATAAAATTTTCGCGTACTGCGCTTGCTGCAGTATATACCCCATGAACGAGAGTGAGAGAGAGAGAGAAAGAAACGTCGTATATACCAAGAGCGTGCGCGGGGCCTGGGCCAGTTATCGGGGGGAAAATTTACTGGAGTCTTTGTTATAAAGCAGGATAAAACGAGCGCGGCGCGTTGCCTTTGTCAGGGCAATGATAATATTTTATTCTCGAGAGAAAGAGGGAGAAAAGGGAGGGGGAAAAAGTTTTACACGCTTGCAAGCTAGGCTTGAGCTCGTGTGCTTTTCGAGCCGTGTAACGACTCTCTCTCTCTCTCATCATAAGGTGCGACTGTAAATAGCGATTTATCGTCGTCGTCGTCGTCGTGGAAGCTACGTCGTTTGCGCGACGAAAGATATACGTGTTCGTGTAAATAAAGAAGGGGAAAAAATGGTAAATCGAGGTGAAGATTATAGTGTGAGAAAAAGGTTTGATAAACTATATTTGTGTATAGATTTTTCAAATATAGAATATATGGGAAGAAAATCTAAGAGGTTAGTTTGGATCGAGCATGGTTTGGTTATACTTTTAACGGCCAGCTGGTGTATATATACATAAATGCAAGTGAAATTCTGTGTGTAACAAAATTTTGCAGATGTTATGCAGAACAAAAATAATAATACCTTGTATATACTCTCTCAACTCTGGAGAATTGACCAGATTTCACCATTGCTAGCCTCTCTCGCGATACAATCGACAATGCAGTCTGTACAATCCCCCTATATACCACCAATACAAACTCTGTTATATAGGAAGAACAAATCGAGACCACATTCTCCATCGATCTCTCCATCCTTGCCAACATCCCTAGCGTTCCCAGCATCAGCAGCACTACTACTACGCGCCAAAACTTGAAACGAAAATTTGAACCCTTGAACCCCTGCGGGGTAAACGGCCATTGTCCAACTTCGACTGCGCTGCAACTTTTGCAAGCCCTGCTCTGTGAGCTGCCTTCCCTTTACCCTCGAGACATGAATATATCGATTGCTACACACACACACACGTGCAACCGCTCCCAAACCGGCCATTTCCAATTTCAATTTTTTCCTATATCCCATATACCAACTCCCTCCGTCCCTATTACTATATATATACCCGCGTTCGCGTTTCTGCATCACAGCCTCTCTCCGCGGTCGCGTCGTTCGTCCATCCGAATTCGAGGTCGCTTCTCTCTCTCTCTCTCTCTCCCGTGCTATATCGATTTACCACCCCGCGCGCAGCGTTCGAGCCGCTTGAATTTCGCGCATGCATATATATATACAGACAGCATATACTCACACACATATATACACAGCTATAGAGAGAGAGAGAAAGCTAGAGGTATAGATGTATACTATTAGGTGTGTATATATAGCGTAACGTAACTGTGCAGCAGCAGCAGTAGCAGCACACGCAGCTATATGTATATGTGTGGAAGAGCTGCCGTAGCCGCCGTATAGCACAGCCCTCGTCTATTACGTGAATTTACAGCCGAAATTCCCTGCCGTAAACTAAGCGGGCGATGCTACTGCCTAGCCGACGTTTCTCGGCACTCGCGCAAGGAGAAGAGAGAGAGAGTCGTGCACACGCGCGTAGTTATAGTATGTATACGTGTATAAGGCGAAGGAAGTGAACCGATGTGTATGTGTATGTGTCTATGTGGTGTATGGGTGGGCTAAAGGGGTGTATCTTTTGGAATTCTGCAGTAGTAGTAGCAGCTCGGCTTACTGAGGAAGGAGTAGTATATACTATATATAGTCGATTACTCATTAAGTTTGCCGAGTGCAAATTGGAAAGTGTGTAGATCTGGTGTTATACGGGGTGGTGAAGAGAGGAGAGATGCTTAAAGTGAGAACGAGAGTGTATAGGGTGTATATGTATATATAATGGTTTTTCGATTGGTTTTCATGATAATTTCAAGCGAGTGTAATCCGTTGTTGTAGTGGTTGCTGCAGGTATTGTATGCCGTTTATTATGTAGGGATGCGTTGGATATTTATATATATATATAATTTTTAATTGTTTATTGTGATATTCTTTTTCAAACCGGTTACCGTAATAAATTCAAAGAAAATTATATAATTCAATTTTTACTTTTCTTTTATAGGCTCTTGATGGTAAATTAAATTACTTAGAACCGTGTATCTTACTATGAAATATTATTATTCAAAGTACAAGGAAACCTTACGCAATTCAATCTCTTCCTAACAGAAGCTCGCCACAATATAACGAGCAATATTGTAATATTCGATCCAACAATCCCTGATGAAACTCGTCTCTATTCTTCTATTTTATATGAAACGATTTTTGGAACATGTTTTTTCGGGTCATCGATTTCGTCAAATTCATCAGAAAATGGCTAGAGAAATAACTTCAAAAATCGTTTTATGAGCGGACGAAAAATGGATGATTTCAACCAGAAATAAGTATTAATCAGTTTTCGATATTTATCTATGCACATATATATATCTAAACATTTTCGTTTACTCTTTGATAACATTTGACTTCAGTTGCAGTCGGATGGCTGTTCTTCAAACGCAGGTAGTTTGGCCCACGATATTTCATTTATTTTTATATTATATGAAAGAGATTTTCGTGTATACATAGCGTATACATAGAATTTCACGTTAATCAGCCATGCGCGTAATTTACCTCGTTGCTATTTAATGTGAGTTATACTGGGAAAGCTCTCCAATGTAATTACATTCGTGTAATACTTTTCGTAGATTATTCTACGAAAAAGAGATTGGAAGAACATAAAATGAGACTACATTAAAAAGATTAATTTAATAAAATACTGCTTTTATAGGTACACAGCGAGAGAGAGAGAGAGAGAGAGGAAGGGAAATTGTAAGTAAACGAAAGAAAAAGAAATTCGTCGTTTGAAAGAGATAGTCGTGAAAAGAGCAGTGATGGACAGACCAACGTTCTCGATGTTCAAGTTGGAAAGCCAAGTGTCTTAACCACATGATTGAATTTCTGACAGTTTTCCTATAAATTATTGATTTTGAAAGATCATTTGTTTCCAAGTGAAATGTGGGACTCGTACTTAATGTAAATAGTTATGTTGAAAAGTAAATTGAATGATAATTTGCAAAATGAATTCAGTAATTTTATATTTAAAGGATTAATGTAAACCAAATTCATTTATGAATCTTTCTGACTGAATACTAATGAATAAATAAATAAATGATGCGATTATTAATTACATGTGCTAGTTACGTGTGTTTTTTCTCGCAAGACAGGAGTAAAGACTTAATTTATTATGACGTATTCATCAAAAAGATATTCTTTGCCGCATAATAAAATCATGGTGCTTTGAAATTAGTTACTTTTTATCGCGAACATCTCAATGCAGATATATTAAAAGATTCTCTGACTGAAGATAAATATTAAATTATCGATCAAATGAAAATATTGTTTTTTAATCTAGAGAAAAATCATTCCGTATAATAAACTTTTTCTCTAAAAAGAAAATCGTTTAAAACAAAAGAGTATTTCTTTTTTCACCAAAGAAATGTCTTTATATAACCTGAATGATAAATTTTTTTTCTCACTACATACATACTCTATTCTGCGTGTATAATAATCTTTTTATTCAACAAACCGTATATAAAAACATCGCGAATCCCATTTACGTGATATTGTTTTCCGAAGACCGCAGCCAAAGAATAACAATCCAAATATACTTTCAGAGTCGAATATTCAATTCAATCTGCAAGGTGGGCGCGGACGAGCCGCGTCGAATGAAAATACCAGGTTTTTCCGTCGAAACAACAAAAGAATTTACATTTCGTCCAATCAACCCCTTTCCCCCCCTCCATTCCCCATCTCCTATACACCTACTGCCGAATCAACAAAAACCTCATTTCCTCTAGCCAACCGCTCTGATCTCATCCCCCACCCCTTCTGCGCAACTTTATAAAATCAACCGATTAACGCGCAGAGGTTCACTGTTAGTTTAACTTTGCGTTCTCTCGGCCCATGTGAAAATCTCAGTGGTAACACTATATACACACACATACATACACCGGCAACGTAAAAAGGACACAAAAAAAAAGAAAAAAGAGAGGGGGACGGCGAAGCGTGTGCGAGAGTGAACGGAAAAACACAGTAGTAGTAGTAGTAGTAGTATAGTGTACAGAACGTAGAACGGTGCGCGGCGCGTGTGTATACCTCCGACACTCCTTTCGGGGTGGCGGCAGCGTAGCGGCAGGATCGATTACCCGGAAAGAGAGAGAGAGAGAGAGAAAGCAGCTCGCTAGCACCGGGAGAGGGGCTATGTCTGTCTCCGTGCTATATATAGTACGCGCGCGCCCAGCACACCCGCGCCGCCGTCGTGCCTTTCTTTTTGGCTCGCTCTCTCGTTAATCGATAGCCGAGCCAATCCCTCGTGCGATGCGACACGGCCGTGATGTGATGGTGATAGGGAGGAAAGCGCGCGCGCGTGTAGGAATTATACGCGCGTGTGCGATGACTTTTTAATGACGATTTTAATGGTTGAGCGATGAGTGGGGAATTTTTTTTTCTGTTTTTTTTTCTTTTTACTAAGTGGGGTGTATGTATATAAGAGGAGTTTTATGGATTATTCAGATTTGGAGGATTTGGAAAGTAAAAGTCATACTGTATAGGGGAGAAAAGATGTTCAACACTCGAAAGTAGTTTTGTGAAATTGTTGCTGTAACTATTACGCATTTGTTTTTCTTGAGGGAATTTAATGTGAAAAAAGTAGACGAAAATTGGTAACTGATGACTAACTAATTTTAATTATAAAAGTTTTTTACTATTGCTAAACATTTACACTTTTCGTACATTTTTCTCGTGTTAAATTTTTACAATAAAAATCAACGTGTGGTTAAAATAGTTTAATTTGTTAAAGCACCATATTCAAAAAAATTTTTCCCACTTATTGTATGGAGTGTAGTGAAATGAGAAATAAATTATTATAGAAACATGGCTTAACAATTTTTTTTATTTTTTAAAATCTCTAATAGTGGATTATCTATAAAATTCCTTATATATGGTGAATTCTCCAAAAATCGGCCGTTTGCGTTCTTTGCTAACATTTTCCAATACAATGATATGTAAGGGGGCTAAAAAAAATTTTTTCACTTCCTTTATACTTCCATATATAAAGACAATGATAATATAATTAATTTAATATCCTACTTATTAATTAAAAAATTGTGAAACATGAAAAAACGTAACTCCGTTAGTTTCCGCGAGCAAAGTTACAAAAATATTTTTATACGTCACTCTTAAATCTTATTAATATAAGGTTATGTCTTTACTCAAAAATGTTTTTTTACTTCAATAAGAAAGTATATTTACTTATACCTATCTATTTTTTACACCATTTTGTAAGTATTGATAATTATATATTTTCCACTTAAAAAAAAGTAACCTCCGTTAACTTAAAGTACTCGTTTAAAAGTACTTATGAGTACTTAAGCTCAAACTTTATATTAAAAATATTATTTAAGTTAAATGTAACTTATTAGAACAAAAATATTAATCATTTTTAGGTTTCGTCATTAAGTTTTTTTTTTTTTGTAATCGGCCAATTTTTGGAGTATCCACCATATAGCTCGGGAAGTCGCGAGAGGTTAATGAGGAAAAATGCAGAGACGAAATGCTGTTGCGAAGAGAGATGTTCTGTGTACTTGTATGTGTGTTTAAAAAATATTCGAGAAATTAACTTTTGGATTGGAGGATGCTGAATTTGCTTTTGAGGTCGCGCGTGCTCTTGATATTTTAATAGATAAATTTGTATCGCGCATATTTTTTTTTATTTTTTAGGTATCATTGAGAAACGTTATACTGATTAAACGTTTTTTCTATATATACGTTTCACTTGCGTAGATTTGACTTTGTGCTCTTTTTCTTCTTTCATATCGATTTTTTTTCTATTATTTTAAAATTTTGCCGATATCGAGATCATCAATTTTCAACATTGTTTGAGATCTGAGAAAAAAGGATTAAAAAATGTGCAAGGGACAGGAATTTTAGATTGGACTACGAGAGTTCAGGTTCCCTTGCAGATTCCGATATTTTTTATTAAGTAAATTTCTACTGGATTTTCTAAAATTACCAAGAAAAAGCTTTTGATCAAGTTTTTTCTACGATCCACTGGAATTTCTACTTTTACTGTGTTAGCTTTAACAATTTCCAGTTTTCTATTGATTGAAATTATTACTACAGATCATTGTTTGTTTATTTGGAAAATAGATTGAAAGACTTTAGTGATTTACAGTGATTTTGATAGAACTCACCTTTACGGATGTATGCGTTCCCTTTTACCATTAAACTAACTGATTTCTCTTTCAAATTTGTTTAAGTGTGGATTCGTGTTTGCTGTTTCCTATCGGAGTAACTCTTTTAGTGAAATTCAAAAGGAATGATCAATTACGTCTTCGATACAAACATTACAAATCAAACGAAAAATGGCTTTACCAGCCTATGGATTTTTTATATACATAGCCATAATTGTGAAAAAAGAAAATAATTTTTCTACAAAGAGTCAAATTAACTTTTTTCCAAATTAATAAAAACTATACTCCCCGACCAACCATAATTATACTAGACCATTTTATTATATTAGACATTTGGTCGTTTCAAGATATTTAATAGAAACAATAAGATTTGTATTAGTTTTAAGAATCTCCTGAAGCTGTTAAGGGAAAATTCATATATGCATAGATTCAGAAAACCAGAAGAGGATTCGAAATAAATCTGAACTCTACGATCGTTACTTTGATTCCGTTTTCTTATGATTACCTCGGCATTACGACATTAAAATACAGAGTCAACTACCAAAGTGATTGATCTTCAGGAAAGGTAATATACTTTTAATATTTTTCCCAACATACTACTACAATAATGAAAGTTGATTGTCGGATACAAGATCTGTACTAAATCATCTTCTCTTAAAATCTCTTGAAAAAATAATGGATGAAATCTGTCATGACAATAAGAGGGCTTTAATTGGTGGTTCTTAACTCTTTGATTGGTCTATATAGAATAGACGCCAAATGATAGTTAGCCTGAATAATTAAAATAGTATAAAAAAATTCATTATTTCATTTATCCAAATTAGGTCATTATCGTAATCTAACATGATTATAACCTTAAACAATAAATAAATAAACAAATAATACAAATTTGAAATATTTATATAATCACTGTAACCAAAACACCCACACACGTACTTACAAAACTTTTTTCATGCCTTTAAACGCATAATCGCACGATTTATCCACATAAAAATTGTTAGAGAAAATTCTCACCGCGAACCTACCAATCTTCAACTATACACATGCAACCCACAATTCTAAAGCGCAACAATCGATCGTCGAAAAACCTCTGAGAACGTGCAAAAAAGTCCATTCCCATCCGTTCGCTCGACTCCAATACATACACTCAACGCCTATATATGTACGCACACGCACACATACACACGATCGAGCAGCACCGCACCTTAATCGCCGTTCCAAATACGAAATTAAAAGCCCAGAGAGCGAGAGAACGAGAGAGACGACCACGCCACCCACCCGCATCCGGTGATTTCGCGGCTCTTTGTTCGCGCGCCGGAGCCTTTTGTATGAGCATCGCGCATCCCGTGTGCACTATGCTCTTTCTCTCTCTTGGTGAACATTTTCCGCGTGAACGTGAGTGAGAGAAAGAGAGGTAAAGAAAGAAAAAGAAAAATCTACTGGACGTGCGGCACTACTACTTTTCCTCCTTCTACTGTAGTATAGAACACTCACAGACAGGTAATCAGAGAATTTTCGTGAAGCCGATCGTTGACGTGCCGAATTAAAATGGCTTTACAGCTCACTCATTCGTAGAGAGAGAGAGAGGTCCGTTTGGAAACCGGAAAAACGTGCTACTCTCTCACGTGTGCGACTGCAGCTATATATATATACACACACACACGTCGAGAAGCGCACGAGGGGGCAAGCGATAATAAAACAACGCTATAGGGAATAAAGCTCCTACTATCGTGCACGCGCGCGCGCGCGCGCTCCTGCTGGAGCTTTGTCAGCCAGTAAACGGTCATGTGAGAGAGAGAGGTGTGAGGGTAGGGGCAATGAAAGTTTTTATACCGAAGGAGAGAGAGAGACAGGAGTAGTAGCGTACACGACGCGCGGCGTGGAAGCGCAGGTGAAAACGACGATCCATTTCCACATCTCATGCATGACTAATGTGTATGTGTTGCTGCTGTATAGCGTTCAACGTATAATAGTCGACCGAGCGCGCGTGGCGATGGTGGTGGTTTGACATATCCGACGCTTATGGGGCGTTAAGGTGTTTCGGAATTCTCGCCTCGCGACTCGTTGTTGGTTTTTATACTGTATTGTGCGGTGGTGGTAAAGTGTCTTTTTTTTATGGGTTATGCAGAGAGCAAATGTGAGAAGTGGACGGTTGAGTGGAGTGGAGTGTGAAGTGTGTTGGTTAAATGAGCGAGAAAGTTTAGTAGTTTTTTTTTAAGGGGATTCTTTTTTTGGGAAATTTAAAGAGTTGGTCGTAGGTGATGTGGTCTACTGTTATTTTTTTTCTCCTTTTTGTATCGTTGATTCTATATATAAGAACACGTTTGTCCTAAAGTCTGTTGAAAAAGGCATGTTATCTCGGATTATGTGTTTTCTACTTCTCATTTGTATTAACAAGTTATGGTGAATTTAAACACTGGTTTAAAGTAAGAGCAAATATAGAGCGACTCATTATTGTGAATTTATATGTATAAAAAAAATAACTTCTTTTTCAATGGCATTGATCTTTTCCCTCCCCTAATGTACTCTTTGAGCTAAAAAAAAAAAGAAAAAAAATAAACCAAACGATTGAATAGAACGAGAGATTTTTTAAAACTTCAAACTCGATATATTGACGGATTCCATCCGAATGAAATACAAATTCCCGCTGGTTTTCAGAAAATCTATGTTTAACCCCGTTGATTTCATCTGCTGCTCGTTAACAGGAAAAAAATTTCTCGTTACGACTCCAAATGATAAATCTTCAATAAGATTATAAAACATCCCTAACGATACCTCTCTCTCTCTCTCTCTATCTCTCTGAAAAAGGATCGTTTCGCTCAAAAGCTTTTGTAACCGAACTTTTTGAAAAATCTTTACGATAAATTGGCCAATTTAACGTAAAATTCAACGTGTATAAAAGCTTTTGTATATTATATAATTTCAACCAGTCCACTGCTAAACATACCCCCAACCTCATCCAACAACGATATTATTATATGTTTAACGCTTAACACACGCGTGGAATCACACCCGAGAAGATTAATGTGTCCAATTAAGAGTGGAAAACAGCCGTTTACACTATTTTATAACCCCACTTACCGTACGATGATTCTCGCACGCGCGCATATATAATTACCCACAAGTTTAATTCCCGTATATATATATATATATATATATATATATATGTCTACCTTTGTCGAAAGCAGAAGCGTACGTATTTTGAGCTTTAAAATGGAGACCTCATTAAAATCTCTTTATCAAAAAGAGAGAAAGAGGCAGAGCGAGTATAGGTATACGCGTTAATTTAATTGCATTCACGTTGTATATGTATATATGCTACCACCACCGCCCACTGACAGCGCACAGCGTTTTCTTTGTTTTGTCCCCGACTGCTGCATTATTATATTGTCGCCCTACCACCACTTACTTAAATACATATTGTATAACGCACACACACCGCAATTCATCATCGACGATAGATCCTCGCTTCGAAATAAACGAACAACATAAGGCGATTTCTTTGGATTTTAATATTATACACGTACAATATACCATAACGATATCATATTGCTTTATTTTTCTACATATATATACCTACGCGTATAGTCTGGTCGCTGCTGCTGCTGCTGCCTGGCCAGGGATGGTTGGGGGGTTATGCAGTTTTTGATTTATTTTTGTACGTGGTAGTGCTTCACACTCGCACCCTCTCGGGGGAAGGGAAAGGGGTGTGAATTACTGTGTGTTGCTCACCTCATGGCTTATTTATCGTCCCGTGTACGCACGCGCAAGCGCGAGTGGTATTTATCGCCACTGCTCTCTCTCTCTGAATGCGTGTTTTATTTATTTAAACAGCCTGTAAAAGTCCTGAGAATATATATATATACACACGTACATAGCACACGTGGTGAAAATTTTGCACACGGGTGTATACACCACTACCACTACTGCATGGATGAAATCCATCGTATATCATCATCATCATCCTACACACTTGATGTGCAAATCTAGGCCAACCGCGTTGTCGAGAATCAAAACCGAAACCCCTGTGTGTGCGTTCGATACCGATCGTATGGTAGCAAAAAGGAGAGAAACCCTAATGCATCGTGCGTGTGTAAGAACTAAGTAAAAAAAAGCGCAGCAACGTGCGATTGAATTACCAGAGACATGTACTGGAGAGTCTCGCCATTTTTAATCACAAGAGCAACAAGAAAAGGGGTTACTTAGCAGACGCTGCTGCTGCGTGGAGATGACATAAAAATGATATAGCGATCGATGTCTGTCTAATATACTCTGCTATGTCTTTACTTCTGAACGAACTCGATCTCCGCGCTCAGTCTCACACGCTCGCACGTCGCGTGTACTGATTCAATTTTACAAAGTATTTTATTATATATATAGAGGCGAGGGCGAAAGCCGATACAGCTGCCACACTGGGTTATAGTAGTAGTAGTAGTAGTAAGTAGTAGACGCTTGCAAAAGCTGCGCGTGAGTGTATGTGAGCGAGTGAACGCCGCGCGCGCGCCAGAAAATTAAAAGCAAACTCAATATCGTCTGCTGCCTCCTATTGCCTCTCTTCGTTTCGTTGCCGCCGTCGACACACGCCGCGTGTGCGAACTTAATTCGCGTGTAAAGAAAGACGTTCTTTATTAATGCTGATGAAAACGAATCAATTTGCTTTGCCGTGTGAGCGCGCACGTTTTGGAAGAAGGTCAATACTATTTTTATATCGAGTACAATAATCTTTTCTTTTTCCTTTCTTATAGTGTATACTTTTTCATTTCGTTTCATTTTGTAAACGAGACGGACCGGAAATTAGACGAGTTGTGAGATGTGTGTCTGTGTATATGTGTGTGTGTGTTTAATGTTTTGATTAAATTTTTATTACGGTGGCAGGCGAGGGAATGAAATTTTTGCTGTGAAATAAGCGTACGTATATGTGTATGCGAGCATATATACAGGAATTCATATGTATATGTCCACTCAGAATTTAATTTTTGGGCTCAAGGTATATATTTATATTAAAAAAAATTGATGTGTTAATTTCATTCTTTTTATATACGAGTAAGAAGTTATCGTTAATATTAAAATTAATATTTACACCTGAATTAGTTGAAAAAAACAGCATCTCTGCCCGCGTGATATATTAATTTAAAGTTAAATAAAAATATTTATCATTTAATTACTTTCAACAAAAATTCGAAAAATCTACGTCGTAATTAAAAAGATTTTCAAATTTTATTTTTTGCTTCTATTATTTTTTTTTTTTTTTAATATCACATTCTTTCACGAAAGGCTGTAATAAAGCTGCGTCCTTTTGCGGATTAACTGGAATTAGGTCGCACAATGGCACCGCATCTAATGGTAAAAAAAATAAAAAATTTTGCCATATTTTTTTCTCTTTCCCGCTTCAATATTTCCCAAAATATTGTTAATAAAATTCCTCACACACACACAACAACCAACCCACATAACTTGCACGACAATCGCGCGAAAAGCGTGACCTTTGAACCCTTCACATATACAAAGTGCTTTCGCACATGCGCCCGCACATCCGCATCAAAAACACCACCACCCAAATCCTTCATTTCCCCTATAAACAAGCCAAAACACAAAGGATGATGATGATGATGATGATGATGATGATGGCAGCTGTATACACACTCGAAAACCATATCCTTTCCCGAAATTTCCTAAATCCCCCCCCAGGCATCGTCCTCTTAGTACGACGCAAATTAGCCGCTTAACACGCGCGGGGCCCTGTAAAGCGAACATAATAGACGCGCGATTTTGCATAATCAGATTATCCGGCGTAACGCTCCGCTCGCCGTTTCGTTCTCTCTCTCTATATATATTGCCTTCAGTATACAGTACACCACCAACAGTACTGAATAAAAGGGTATAATATACCCCGGAACGAGAAAAAAAAAGAACGTCTACTCGTTAAACTCTCCCTATAGAGCGAGGGAAAACCCAAAAAAGAAAAGGAAAAAAAACAACAGAACCAAGGGGAAAAAAAGAAACAAACAAAACACCACCAGCGCGCAGTTCCTTTTCATTCAGGTTGGTAGTGAGAGCGTACAGAAGTAGCCCTGCGGGTGCGTTCACGACGAGCAAAATATGAAGCGGTGGCAGCAACGCTCGATAATAAATCCGGAAACCTGCACGCGGTATAAGGTGAAAAAACGAACGACACGGATATAGGTATACGCGCTTCGCTCGGGTGAAAAGTGAAATTCCCTAGGATCGTGGAAGAGTATAGGTGTATGTGTGTGTGTGTAGATGTATACACGTGAGCGAGTATTAAAGAATCGCGAGGAAAATGAAGAGGCAGCGTGCGGAGCCGAGATATCTGTCTCGACTGTCTGGATTTTACCTCGTCTTTTTTTTCGTTCTCTTTTGCTATATATCCCGCTTTTGACGAGACGGAAACGAATGGAGGTGTAAGAATCAGTGAACGAAGGTTTCTTTAGGATTTTTTTTTTGCTTCAACAAGGACCAAAATGCTGATATTGGCGCTCATAATGTAAGTTCTGCTATTATAGGTTACGAAAAAATCGGTAATTTGTTTTTTTTTTTACAAACGCGAAATATCCACTCTCTGAATAAGCGAATATTCGCTAGTACAGCGTTCTTAAAATATTTAAAGTGAATTTCTTTCCCTTCTTTCATATTGATATCTTAATAAACAAAATATGTATAGAAGTAGCGAGAAATCGAAAATTTAATCAACTTTTTTGACCCAGAAGAAGCCATCTTTCAATATGCAACCAGAGATACGTATGTACCGGCAAATCACGCATAAAGTTATATAAACCGGGATTTTGATTAATATTTATCCATCGATATTAAATTCATGACATACATATCGCACATACGAAGCGCATTTATATTTAACACAGACGTATAAACTCCCGCAGCATACGTTCCACATTTAATCACGAGTTCTCGATTACTCCGCGCGTACATCTATATATACATATTTCCATCTTTTTTACCATACAAACCGCACATCCACACCCACGCAAATTATTTATATACCAACGACACGAGTTTATCTTTTATTTATTATTATTATTATTATTATCATCATCATTACTCTTTCGAAGCACGCTTTAAATTTTCACACACGTCGACATCATCGGTAATTCTCTGTGTCCGTCGTCGTCGCGGGCCACGACGACGACGTGTACACGAACCACGTTTCCGTCATCGAAATCACACAAAGTTTCCTCTATATACTTATATCTATACGTATATATATATACACACGATTCTTCGTGCGAAGTGTACACATAGCGAAGTAGTTGCAGCAGCTCTTCGGAAAACAAATCAGCGTCCCGGCGGATGGAAAGAGAATCGAAAAGTCGTTGTTCCTATCGTCGTCGCACCTTTTCTCACACTTGCACACGTGTATAACGTGTATATATATATATACATACATCTATAGAGAGAGACACAAGCACGCGAAAATGACTTCTCTCTCTCTCTCTCTCTTCCGCTCGTACTTTTCGCGTTCGAAATATCCCGGGTATATAGAACGTGTCAGCAGGCGCTGGAATTTAATCTTTCAGCATCGACCCAGATTCCCTCGCGCTCGCACGGGCGCGCAAGTGAAAATCCCCTTCCGCAGCCTGAAGGAGATTTCCTCGAGCAGCAGCAGTAGTAGTAGTAGAAGCATGAGTATAGCCGCTAGAGTCGCTGCGGGATTAGGGTTGCTGCTACGCTGATATGCCGGTGAATGGGCGTGTATATATATATGCTTGTGTATTATATATATACGCACGGTGGGTGATGAAAAATTATATGAATGGCTACGCGCACGCGAGCTCGAGAGAAAGTGTGTATAGTGTTTTAGGTATATATGAGTGGGAGAGAGAAAGAGAGGAGGGAAAAATGACTGGACGAGTATTTGGCGCGGGGATTTGTGTGCGGGAGGACCAGAAGAGAAGTGTGCGTAATTGACGGATGAAAGGCCTTTGAGCGGTTTAGTATACCAGAGTGTGTGTGGGTGATGTATATATATATATATATATATGGTTAATTTGCAAAGCCGCGGGGGATTTGAGTGCGAGCGAACGTGTAAGCGTGCTTTTTCGGCGCCACTGCTCGGAGTTGAGCCGCGCAAATGGCCGGTGATGTGTCATGGAGTTTTAAACGGCTGCTGCTGCTGTGTGGGGGTGGGATTTTACTTTTCTCTGGTTCCTGGCGCGCATATATACTCTTTCTTTTTGTCGTATAATGGTTGATTTATTAGCGTGAGAATTATATATACTTGGCGCCGCTGTGAAATATATTATGCACACGCGAGGAATTAATGTGCGAATATGTAAGTATTTTGTAATTTTTATCGAAGAAATAAGAGAAGAACGATAGATTAATTATAGGAATTTCTTAACGAAGGGAGAAAGAGAGAGAGATTGTGGGATATTAGGGTATTTTTTTTAAATATTTTTCTTTGGCTCTTTAGGATTATCTTTGAAATGAAAACGGTTGAAGTTACATTAGGGAATCTTGATGCAGCTGTTTAAAGCAAAGCTTATATATATATAGGATTCTTTTTTGCTGCTGCTGCTGCTAGCTTTTTAAAAATCTATGCTAATCTCAAGAGGATATTAAATTAATTCACCAACTTTTAAGTAAGTCGGATAAATGCATAAGGAGCATTTTGAATATTCAGCGATGTACAATTTAAAAAAGATGTGTTTAACTTTAAAATGAAATCCCTACTCTCACTTGGTTATTCTATTTTTTTTTCGTTCATTATGCCTTATATGAATGCTAAAAATAATTCCAAGAACATACTTGTAACTGTGAAGTTAAGACGATAATCCTTTTTACAGCCACTGGCATGTACAACTGACAAGTTGAATAACTTAATAATACTTGGAAATATGTTTTGTTTATTTAAAAATTCAAGTAACGAAAGAGAATTCGTGCTTTTAAAAATGTTATATTTAGTATGCATACCATTTAGCAATTAATTTTATTATAGTACAAAAGTTGAAATTAGGCAGAAAATAAACCGCATGAGTAACAAGATTAATTGGTTTATTTATTCTTAGTATTCACCCACTACTCTTAATTTATACGAATTTGCGGTTGTAGAAATAAACAAGAGTTTGAGTCAAAGAAGAAAACAAAAATACTTCAAAATAAATAAATATCATTATTCTTGTTTAAACGAATTAGAAGCTGACTTGGTTATTATCATTTTTAGACTATTTTCATGGTTCCAAAGTTCAATTATATACTTTATATTTATCATGAATTATAGATTCAATTTTCTATCGTATCAAACAATTGAACTGTTTTCCTTTCTTATTATAAACGACGATCAATACAAGCGCGGAATTAAAATGTATTAAAGCATTCTTTCATTGCACGATCAAGAACAATAAACGAGCGGATGTATAAAATAATGATATCGAATATCTATTTATAGCGTCATATTAATTAGCGAGTGAACAATACATACAATGAATTCATCGAATAACTTATGTCTTCAGCTATATGAAGTTAATTGAAGTAGCGCAATCTTCTTGTTTACATCAAAGTTCTTAAACAAAGAAAAAAAAGGAAAAAAATAATTTTTATCCAATATGTTTTAATAAAGCTTCCATTACAGTATAAGCCATGTTTATCGGCTATAATTCATACACCAATTTCCATTAAAAAGAATTCCTCTACGATGTAAAATAAAATAAGGGAGAGATGCATATATTGGAAAAAAATATGTAATGGAATGAAAGTATACGTATACTGAAGCATATAAAAGAATATATACGTTAGTATAATATATATACGAACACGATGAATGAACGTAATAATAATAATAATAATAATAAAGCGTAAAGGGCTACACGCGTATAATGGCCATATGTTATTTACCCATGCGATGGGTATAATTCATTCACGATTTTTATATGGATACTCAACGTAAATCTATAATAGCTTATCATATATATTTTATATACATATATATAAATTTCATACCATTATATGTACACGATTTCATGGTTTATTTGATATCGCTCATACTCTATATTCGCGCATTCTCGTAACACATAAATTTACCAAAAAAAAGAGAGAGAAAAAATTCACTCGTCTTATACATTATCTTCGAGTAAAACAAACTATCTGACGAAACTTTTCGACGTGCGGGGGCACCGCTCTAATCTCATCCTATAAAAAAGAAAAAAAAATCACTTCCACGTCATTCGGTGAAAGCTAATTATTTTCCCCGTCCTCACACAGCCCTTATCAGTTCACCTATCGGATCGCATTTTTCAGCTCATCCCATCACCTCCTCTTCTCTCTCTCTTTCTCACCGCGCGCAACGTCGTCGTCGTCGTCGTCGAATCCTGTCACATCCAATCTAGTCCGTTGGTTCGTTCACTCTCTCTTCTACTCTCAGTCACATGGTGTGTATATATATATGTTCCTTTCTGCTCGTCGCAAACCCAATAGCTTATTAAATTAAAACCGCCTCTCTCTCTCTCTCTCTCTCTCTCGATGCGAATTATCACCACGCCAATGCGCTTCGGATCGATGTTCTCTCTCTCTCTCTCTTTCTCTCTCATACGCGTATATCCACACCAATGGAATATAGAGAGATAATATGTGTAGTGATAATAATCCCTCTCTCTCTCTCACTCCTATTCTCTCTTTTTTACATTTGATCCTGAAAAGAGATTTCGTAATCCATTTTGCGGTGACGTTGGCGACGAGGAAATGAAATTACCAAGAGAGGAGGGCTGATCTGTACACTCGTCCTCCCCCCTCCGCCCCCCTCTTTGCGTGGATTAATTAAAAGCTCGCGCGGATTCTAAAGGGAGTTAACTACGTGCCGCGGCGACTGCGGTGGGGCTTCTCGAGTGAAGAGAGAGAGAGAGCCGCGCTTGAGACTCTGTCCCTCTCACTGATTGTCAATAATTATCCTGTCTGCGAGCAGTGGTGAAAGAAGGGGAGAGGATTTTTGTGGTGAGTTGAGTACTTGATAAAAAAGAAAGAAAGAGAGAGAGAGAGTAAGGGAGTCGTTCAGAGTCAAAGTGCGGAATGGTAAATTGCTCGAACGAAAAGGGTGGATGAAATTTCGGTGTATGTCAGCTTTTGTATAAGACGGTGGTGGAAATGAGATTCGGTGCTTGAAGTGTAGTAGAGTGGATGGGTGGTGAAACGATGTCGACGGTTCTTAATCGGCTGGAAGTGTGGATGTTGTGTAGGTGTATTAGAGAAGGATGATTAATATGGTAAGATGGGGGATATGATTATTTTAGTCAGCTTTGAAAAAGTATATATATGCTTCGTACGAGAATTTTAAGATTTATATTATGATTAATTAATTTCAAGATAAATTTTAATTTATTTTATTTTCATTTTAATATACATATTTCGCAGTTAAATATATCGACACATAGTCGTGTGTAAAGTTTATAACAATGACAATTTAAATTTTACTTCGTTCGCGAGATATGACATACTTCGTTGTAAGTACATATTGTATACCAAGTAACTCTTAACAGATATATGTATAGTATTCTACGATGAACAATTGTTGAAACATGAAATAGTAATACTGTTCTTCTGTACTGTATGACACTAAAAGTTAGTAATATTTTTTCATACAAATATATTAAAATATTTTCATAACCACTTTTTCATCAGTTTACAAATATAATTAAAAAAAAAAAAGACGATCATCACACACAAACCACTTAATTAAAAATGCTTAAGCTTGAAGCGACCAATCGACCTAAAAATGACCGTGGTGTGTGTGTGTGTATAAAAGAGAGCTGGAGAGGTATACTATCGAGAAATTGATTGCAGGAATTAACATTGGCACGTGTGGATTATATTATTTCGGTGATTATTACAGTGTTGTAAAGTACTGGAGTGCTTTAGATTGTCGGTAGTCCACAAGAGAATTACTCCTACCATTCTCGTCTCGAGAATGATTCGGAAATTTTATGATATTGCGTGCACACTGCTAATGTAGATGAAATCGCGCTTGTACGCAAGAGGGGAGGCGAAGTAGAGGGATTAATGCTAACCCTTCATGTAACGTCAGCTTGCGTACTTCGCTATACGTTTTATAGTAGAAATATAATGAATGTGTGCGGTGTGGTTGCTATACGCACGCAGGATAAAGGTTCTATGACGGGGCGGTTAAAATTCATAATAAATAAAGTAACCACACGGGTGTATTGCTGTTATTATCGTGGTCTGATTAGTCTATCATATACGATTTTAGCGGATGATGTGTGTGTGCGTGTATGTATATATGGCTTCGAGACATAACGACATAAGTCCATTTTTGTGCGTTTCTGAGAAAAATGGGTTTCAATGTTCAAACTCGTCCGTAAGATCGGAATAAACGAGATTGGACGCGATACTGTAGTAATCAATTAACACATTTGGTATAATATAAGGTTTGTAAAATTATAAATTCGATCTAGTTATTAGGATTAGATTAGGATGGATAAAATACATTACTGCTATATAAACTGCTGGACTTATGTTATTATGCCGCGCACTAAATTTGAAAAAATGGACTTATGTTGTTACGTTTTCCGCATATCGTAGGTTTAGGGTAATATTTTAGCTACAACTGGAAGTTTTAAATGAAAAAGACCCATTTAAAGATACTAAATCCAAGGTTTTCCCGATTTACAAAAAAATGGATTTATGACATTATGCCCCCAAAGCCACAGATACACATACACACACAAACACACATACACACGTCTTATCGCGAGTATGCGAAAGTATGCGATTAAAACAAAATATTGAATTTTTGTGACTGCCGTGCTTTGTATATCAGATTATACTGCTTTTTTTTATCTGCAAATAGCTCGTTGTTTCGGTTGAAATGGGGGTAGAGAAATTGACGTGTATTTTTCGGCTGTCGATGAAACGGTTCCGACAATTGTCGGATAATATCATTTTTGAGAGATTAATATACAATATATATGGAGTGAATTACCGGAAAAATAAAACAAGATCTACAGAGGTATGATTAATTCTTAACTTTTCGTTATCACGTTTTTAGATGTTATTCGAAATAACGCGTACGGCTGTACTGTAAAAGTAAATCGTTACTTTCATTTTTTTTGTGTAAAGAATAGAGATAACCCGAAAGCATTTAAATGATTTAATTTTTAATTTGGATGAATGTATATATTTTGAACTTCAATTTAAAAAAAAACTCTCTTCTTTATTAAAGACAATTTCTATTTAAGGATATTTGTAGGCGCATACCTTATCATTTCTAGTCTAATAAGCTATTGATTATCACTCAATATTCGCAAATATCAGATATACAACCAATCAGAAAACGTGATATAAATATTTCAAGGCCACTAGTAATACAGCTAAACTAGCTTCTTCTTCAATCTGTCAAAACTGACATTTTGCCGTTTTCAATCTAAATCAATTTCAGAATTATTGTACAAAGTTACATAAAAATGTAGTCTATTACAAGATTGTATAAGCTAAAACCATACACACTACTGGATCCCATTATTATTTCATCGCTTTTCACGCGAAACGCCGCGCCCAATACCCAAACTTCAATCCACGTTATATATACGAACACCAGCAAGCACAAAATACTATTCCCTTCTCCCCACGTTGGAAGCATTTTTTAACCTCTTCCAACCGCCGCATGCCAATTGTCAAACGCGCGCGTTAGTAACAGCTACCAGCACTACTATTCCAACCGCAAAACTCTACCGTGTACATATATACGACGCATTAACAATGCATCAACGACCAACGGCGTATCGTAAAAAAAGCTACACTATATAACAGCACATCTCCTCATTATTACGACGTGCGAGTTTTTGCCTGTGATTTATACGCGATATGTCGAGGTATAATTGCGTCTCTCTGGTATAGCAAAAAGTTATACGTACGCAGAGACACGCGGGCTTTTTGTGTGTATGTGTACAATGCAGGTGTGTATAAGCGTGGCTCAGCTTTATACGCTTTTTTTCATCCGGTAGTATGAGACGGGCAAGGTGTGGGGGCTTGGTATAATGTCGTTAATGAACTTTCGTTTTTGTGTTTATATATACGTGATTTGATGGTTTGCGCGGTATGTTATTTATTAAGCAGTTGGAAGTGGCGTATAACGGTATAATGGAGACTTGAAAGCAACGTTCGAAATCGCAACGTTGAAAAACTTTGATGATAAAGTTCCGGCGTGTAGAATTTCGAAAGTCTTCGAGAGAAAATTGAATTACGAGCTAGCGTCTTGGAAGTATAAAATGCCCAAAGTTTCTGAACAGCCGCGCGAACCCGTAAAACAGCAGTTCGATGTATATGTGTTTGATTTATGCGTTTGCGTAAACAAACGTTAATTACTCTGCCGTTTTGACTTACGTAACCAAGGTGATTTGTTATTGCTCAACGGCTTTGGGATGTATGTGGATAAAACTCACCTGAAACAGAAAGAAAATTATGGATTATTAAAATTGTTGTCGCAGTATGATTTAACTTATTTATTTGTATATATTTTGTAAATTAAACGGGTTGTAAAGTCATTAGCATAGTTACTAAATGAATATAGCACCGTGCAAAAACGAAGGTAGAAGGAATGGGAAGAGATAGAGAGAAGTGATGTTGGTCACGCGTAAAGAGAAAAGATTTCGTGATTGTGTAAGGTTCTATATAATAACGAAGGGAGTAGGATGATTGCATGAGTTAAAATAAACTTGATAAATTGAGAGACAAGTCAATGAATTGTGGCAAATTTTGGATATGAGAAGACAATCATTGAAGTATAACGAAGAGATATATTGGTATAATTGAGATCAGATCTACTCACAGAGCCATCGCTTTTATAAGGAAGATAACGGAGGATACCGTGTTGACATGATTCACGTCTATTTATTTGGACATTTCGTAAATGGGGACTAAAGTATAACATGAACGCAAACAGCTTAGTAGGATAAGCCATTTCTATATAAGTGAAATCACGAGGGTCTTGTTTCTATATATTACCAGTGAAATCAGAAATTGGAGGATTTGCAAAGTTGAGTATTTTAAACGTTTTAATAATGACATATAGTTAATATATAAATAGAAAAAAGAACGGAATCAAACATAACGCCAAGATCATCAACAACATTTATATAGTAATTTCGTTGATAAAGTTGATGATATGGGATAACTAATAATTACGGGACCTATTCTTCATCAATGTGTATTTCTACATACACACACACACGCCATACCACGCTAATAAACGTAAATTCCGACATCCCTCGGTCACAGCCATAAAGCAATTCGGGGTTAGAAAAAAATAAATCACGCGCCGGGCGCCGATTGATCAATAAAATCTCTCTCAGCTACGGCGACAACCCAAGGACTTCAATCAAAACTGTCAATTCGCGAATCGTCCAACTCTCGACGCTATCATCGCGTACGACGAATGGTATTCTCTCGCAACGAAAATCCTTCTTTTTATACCAATCATTGGTACCAAACTGCACACGTCACCGGAGTCTAATTGTCGCCATCGTGTCCAGAGTGTAATATCCCTTCCACGGCCGATCTATTAAATCAATTACACACTGGTTCTCGCGAGGAAGTTGTAAAGATTTGACGAGAGAGAACGGAGAAACGTAGGAGAGGAATCTTTAAAAGTACAGCAGCAGCGCTGCCCCCGGCCTCTATATATTGCTTTATAGACCAGTAAAGTTTAGAGCCCAATCGATGAGGGACGGCGACGACGAGGTGGAGTGAGTACGGCGCCGTCGTAAAGTTGCAAGGCCGCGTTTATGTGGAGCACGGGGGTAACGTCTTTATAAGGCCTCGTCGTCGACGACGACGACGTCCGAGGGAATCGCTCGGACGTATTACCGACCAATTTTCGCGCGCCACTGGACGTCTTAGCTCTCTCTCTCTCTTACTCTGGCCTCTAGTCACCAAAGCATGCAACCGCGTTAGAAGGGCAACTGGTGCTGTAGGAGGTAGGGTTCGATACCTCGTTGATGCTGGAAATTGGAGTAGTACGCTTTGGCTTGAGCAGCGAATTAAGATCGATATATAGTGTATAAGGGTTGGATGTATGGTTAGAATATATATGAATGTTTTCCAATGATTGGAAACTTCAATGAAAAGGTAGTTGAGTAATCAGATAATTGTGGTGGAAAGTTACTGGAGATCATTAGAATAGATTTTCTTTTTTCCCTTTTTATTTGAACGACCTACTTGATCAGTAGAAACTTAAATTTACTTTGTGTGCAAATTGAACAGTAATGGTCAAGTTTTTATGAAGTTCGTAATTGTTGAATTTTATTTTTCGAAGATTTGTTCGTTCTTGAAAATTTTTAAGAGAACGGAAAAATTCGAGATTTCTACGTATTACGTTTGAGAAGTAGTTATAAAACTGGTTCTCAAAGTTTACTCGTCTGTTATAATAATGGTTAGTTAAAATTTAGATAAAAATGTGTGACACGAGAGGTCGTTTATGTAACATTACTCTTGAATTTCTGAGTTAATTAAATGAGTTGAAAATGATTAAAATTATAATTAAGTGCCAATCACTGGATTATAAATTCATATATGTTTTACTTAAAACTTCAACATTTTCCACTTAACTTGTTCAACGAGAAGTTTCGCGAAGTTACATATTACAAATTAAAGCTCGTGAAATTTTCGAGCTCAAATAACAATATATCCTTTTAGAGTGGCAATTTAAAGTTTTAATACTCGTAATGGAACTTCAAGCGAATATAAATAATTAAATGCTGTTACAGACATAAAAAGCTTTCATCGCCGTGCTGACACTGTGATTAGTAAAGTTCCTTATACAGGTTAAATTGAAAATACATTTTTAACGTTTTTCTAAATAGCAATTCTAATAGTTTTAACGATTAAATGTTCATAAAAATTATGGCAATTTATGGCAGATTTAATTTCAATGAAACAGTATAACTTCTTTAATTCAAACAGAGGTTATATGAATAAAAATGCCTTGTAACATTTTATATTTCAACTCACCCGCGCATGGAAAAATTCTGCGTTTATTAAACGCGTTAAAACGAAAAAGCACGTGAAAGTTTCTTTCTTTTTTCTTTTTTTGCATATTTCAAGGTATCTCCCCACCACTGATCTACAATGCTTGTCGACAAATTTTTTTTACTTAGAAAAAGTTTGCTTATAAAGCGCGAGCCGTCGTCGTACACCCGCAGACACGTTAGGTCCACAATGAAAAATTCTTATAAATCAAAAAGTTCTTACGCGACATGAAAGTTGCGTAAAAAGCCCGCAGAATTTTTAATAAAGCACCTGTTGTTCGAATTATAAAGTTTAAAGTGGACGTAATAAAAGTAAAGAAAATCGCATTCACCTCCGGGACTGAAAAAGTTTTTCCTTTATTTCTTTTTTTTTCGTCTTCCTACTTGTGTAATATAATAATTCATTCTGATGTTATTCCACATTTCCATCATACATCCTTAGTACTTATGATTTTAATTTTCCTTTACAATAGAGATACAAGCGAGCTTATTTTAAATATTATCAAGATATATTCGCTAAAATATTTGTTATTTTACATTAATCTTCAGAACTTCGAGCTCTACCCATTCCTCTCATAAATTTAAATTACCCACCTATATATATACTCATCGATCCCTACACGAAAAATCGTACTACCAATTAGTACTCGAATGCTTCATCGAACAACAAAAATCCTTCCCCCGCCTCTTCCACGCCCGCATTATTACATTACGCAGATAATAACCGCACAGTACTTATTCCGCATGACTCGGCGCTAAGTGAATATTTCCCTTGCTCTCTATATCTCCATCTCTTTCTCTCGCGATGCCTCATCGATACACCGCGGCGGGCATATATATATATATATAATTGCCCGTTAATAAACCAGCTTTTTTTTAATCTCCTACTGCTATACACGCGTGCATCGGTGTACCCATTCATCCGTACTTCCCTATAACGGCGTCCCCTCTGCACATATGTTCTCCATACATTCACACACACACATGTATACACTTGCGTCTGCATTTTTCCATGACGGAAAAGTACGGTTCTGAATTTAAACGCGTCTATCATACTCTCTCTCTCTGTGGGCTGTATACGTACATAGTATTGAATACTCCAAACAGCTGTGTGTCTGTGTGTGAAGTGTTTCGTCAACGAGAACTGCGCGTGTTAGTTTTTTTTCTTTTTTTTTTTAATGTAACCTACATTTGCTGCTGTTGCGAGCACTGACATATACAGACACCTCATCTCATTAGCTACAGAGGCGCGCGGGTCATAAATGAGGCGCCTGATGATAAATTCACAAAGTTGACGGTATACTTGCCCTGTGAGTGTGTTATGTATACTTCTAATAAAGATACTATTTTTGTTCTTTTTTTTCATTAGCAGAACGAACGGACAGAGATGTTGTGTAATTGAATTACACGCCGTTATACCATGAATGGCGTACTTGTATCTGAAATATGACAAATGTTTACGTATATTACTCATTTGATACCATAAAGTTTCGTACGAATATATCAGAGATTACTTTTCTACCCGTATACATATATATACATTTGATTTTACCTCATCCGTGTTTTTTATAATCGTCGAGACACCACCACGCGCGAATACCTCTATTATATAGACGAGAAAAACTCGCGACATTTATCGCAATTATAGGAATACAAAAAAAAACAATAATACCTCCTCCACAGTTTCGCTCTGAAAGAAAGAGAACCAGACACTTTTCGGGCTCTCGCTTTTTCGTTGTGCACCGTATATATATATACACACGTAAATCCAATATTTCGATACGTTTCAAATCGGTGCGAGCGAGCAGACAGAAACGAGAGAGAACCCACCACCGCCACACGCAGCCGGCCAACTTTTCTTCTTCTTTACCTCCGCCGCTCCCTCCACCTCCATCTTCGATCAAGCTGCAGCTGTGCAGTGAAAGAAGAGAGAGAGAGCGAGAGCGAGAGAAGTTTTTATCCGTCTGGCGACAAATAGCGGAAATAAACGTGAAAAACCGAGGAGGACGGCAGGGATCCGGAAAAGTGTTTCAATTTAGCACTCGACGACGCAGCCGCTGGCACCTGACACACACACACATATATATATATACGTATATACACAGAGTGCAGCGAACGCGCTCACGAATATGGATTCTCTTCCCTCGAGTGCGATATTACACTAATAATGCAACGAGTATATGCGTTTCCTCGTAGTTTGTCGCACGTTGTCTCGTAGTTCGCGTATAGGACAGCAACAGACGTCGTCGTGTACGGGATGTATATATGCACACGTGGGGTTGTGTGCGTTTTTGATGAATTTTTGAATTGACGCCGTATATATATATACGCGTGCGCGCACATGTGCTGCTGTTGAGATGTAAGAGATGTGTCATACAGTTGCATATAGTATATACATATGACGTGGTCTATTTTCTTTTTTGTACATATGCTATACGCATAGATATATATTTCTATTGAAAAGTTTGCCGATGCAATTGTAAATGCTTATATAAATTGCATTTTTCGTTATGAGAAGTATAATTTTTTTTATTGCAGTTTTAAAAACTGGTAAAATTGATAAAGAAGTGTAAAAAGATAATATTGGAGAGTGTAATATATACGTAAGTACATACGGTACCCTCAACATTCAACGATCATCAATATTGCACATCTTATATATATAACCTACATTTCCTTCAGAACTGTCTCATTAAAAGATAAAGTAATACAGTTAATTTATATGCCCAAGGCGAACAATAATATAATGCGATCAGAAATGACATCCCCAACGTCTATATATATATATATATATATATATATATATATATATATATGGGCAGTTCTCTGGTGACTCGCGAAGTCAAAATTTTTTTTTGTTTTAAAATCACCTAACTCGCT
>JAWWEQ010010830.1:0-42076 GCA_035583055.1 Torymus tubicola | reverse complement strand
ACAAGAAAAGTGCCTATTTTATGGCCAAGTCTAAAATAAATAGTCAGTTATTGGGTAAAAAATGTTTTGAATTTCCACCAGGGTTCCTATTTCGGTTATAAAATTTGAACCATTTTAAAATATTGTAGAGTTTTTAAAAACTCAAAGATGACTGTAAGGTTTTTTTAAATTTATGAATAATTACAGCTACTTTAACTATTATATTAAAGTTTGCAGATGTTTTGCTGAGAAAATTTTAATATTAAAAACTATCAAGTAAAAAATTTTATATGAGACGATGAGTTTTAAAAGGCACTAGAGGAATATTTACTTCTTTTATGTTCAATCAAATCTATTTAAAACATTTTTTAAACCGAGGGGCGGGGGACATTTTCATTATTATAATGAAGGATGTTCTTTGTTTGTTCTATAAATGGCAAATGTACAAAAATATCAAGTTCAAATTTTGCAAGTGGTTATATTTTTATAGTGCTCTTCATGAAATTTTATCAACATCAAGTCAAAAGTATAATATATGGTTTTGTACAAAAAAATTAATTCGAGAAATGTTAAGTTTTAACAACATTTTTAATGTTTTAATACTTTCCTACAAGGTTTAGAAATCGAACAATTTGTTTTATACTTCTGGTACACTTAGGTTATTTCGTAAGACATATTTTCCGTCATTGAACCCTCGAGAACGAATGGAGGACGAAATTAGCGGTTCGGTTTTGAGAGATGGGACGTTCCGCTCTCATCTTCGAGGCGCTATAAAGAATTTCAAGGTGAATAAATCCAGAACGGTGCAATAAATAATGCTTACACCGACGACCCTCATGCGTAAATCAAGCTGGCTCGTGTATTCTCTCCATCCCAGAATCTCCATATCTCTCCTTCGCTTTAACGTAAAGTTAACGTCGAGAGCAGCAGCAAGCAGCCAGGCGCGACTTCTAGCGAGCCCATAGTTTTCATTTATAACGCGCACGTGCATATATATATATATACACGCGTGTGAGTGCGAGTATGGATATGGTTGCGTGGCTTGTACATTCTAACGAGGTCGCGTACGCGAGTTGTGACAGTCGTGACGAGCATTTGATGGATGGGAGTGCGTTTGTGGCGCATTGATAACGTTCATCGATCTCGAATTGATGGTCAGTGTAGCGAAAAGAGAGAAAAAGAAAGAAGACATGGAACGGACGAAAAAGTCAAAAGCGAAACAATGGAAGTAAAAAATAATTTCGGCGAATAATGACAAATCTGACGAGAAAAGAATTTATTCACTTCGGTTATCGCTAGGATGTGCTCATTATTTCTATTTTTTAGAACGACTTTATTTTTTACAGTAAAGTATAGCATTTTTTCGTTCATCATTATTCCTATGCTCTTTGCGTGCTGCGCGCACCACTCCCGCATGCAATAGAGTACTAAGAACGAAGCTCGACTATTTTCATATTTCCAACGTTTGATGCACTGATGGATTTTCTGTAGCACATTTTGAAAATTAAAAATATTTTTAAGAGTAAATACAAAAAATTATTTTTGCATATAAATTTTTACTTTTATGCACTTAAAATTTAAAATTATTCGTACTTTTCTTTAAAATATAGAACGTTAATTAAAAAAAAACTCATAAAACAATATTTGATTGAAAATTTATCTTAGAATTTGCTGTGACATAAATAAGTAATTCGAAAATGAATAGAACAATAATTAACCTTCTTAATTTAATAAATAAATAAGATGCCTAGTCTAAGCGAGAGTATCCATTTTGTGTTAGTGTTGCTTTTTCAAAGCGTTGTAACGATGAACTTTTGGACTTCGAGATTCCAATGATTTTCTATATCTACCTATTCTATAATTTTCCAACACCCTTTGTCAAAATATATACTTTATAGAAAATGTTCGTGTGCATGTGAGCAATGTTTTTTTTTCTTTATAAGGACACGAAAAGTTTTCATGTAATTTCTAAAACTCATGAAAAAGACACATTGTTTATTAATGGATCAAGTAGTAGTGCTGCTCATCTAGAATACGTCATAAAAATTTTATCATGCTAAAAAAAAACTTTTTTCTATTGAGGAAATCTAAAAAAAAAAATAACTACAAAGTCTTTATTATTGCATTTTTCATTTTACTATAAAAAGTTTTTTGTATTCGTTATTGAAAGAAAGTAGCGTTGTAATTGGATTAAAAATGATTCATTCGGTCCATGAAAGGGGAGAAGCTGAAGAGGTAATACTTTCTTATTCACAGTATTTATTCATAAATTTTGAAGCAGTGTAATGATAAAAAATTCTTTTTTAGAAAAATGAAAATCCTTTGGATGCCTGCTGTCGAGCTAGCAACAGATCCATTCTTTTGTGTGCGACGTTCAACATATGGATTAATAAAAGCAAACTGATGCACCAATAGCGATGGAAAAAATCATCAAAAGAATTTAAAAGGAGACTGTTCAATATTTTGGCGGGAAGACAGAATTTAAGAAGTATATGTACATAAAAAAACTATACGATTAAAATATTTTGCAATATATTTATCATTCACTAGAAAATATAATTTCTGATTATATGAATAAAAAGTTCACGTCCTAATTTAAGTGCACCCGCAGATATCAGTTCAGTGATCAACATGTTGTATGCCAACTTTCTAATCTGAAGAATTAGTTGTATTCCGATAACAAGAGAACAGATTATTTTATATTATTATATAATAAATATTTAAAATGAGAAAATAAAATTTTTAAAATAATGCATGATAATAGTATTGTATTTCACTGCCTCGTCCTCTAGATCAATTAGGTAGTGACACTAGTCTGTTAGTTTTCTGCCACAGAGTTTAAAGTAAACGTTTTTCCTCGCACCCGTGGTGCCGCTGGCATGCAATATCGAGGCTCGGCCCTGTCGCGGGAGTCGTCGTATCGCCATTACGTTTTTCTGTACGTTGGCCGCCACAGGGTCTTCGCTTGATCTTCACAGAATAACCGATCTTCTCGTCAATTTTTAACAATGTCGTCTTCAAAAAGGAAGCGGAGAGGCAGAGAAAACAGAAAGTTCTTGAGAGTTTCGTCGCCTCAAGAAAAAGATAAAAAAGTGCAGACACTCACGCTCAAGCTCATCAAGCTCGTTGAGCTCGCATCATCCGGGCCTTCCTACAGTCCATCTCAAAGCTTGGTAAGAAATTTATCATTAGAAAACGCTAAACATGCAAAAACGCCGAGATACTCCCAGTCCCGTAGCACAAGCGGGAGCGGCAGTCAAACGTGCAACATGAGGGACGAGCGTTATTCTCGAAGTCCAATGGGCAAAATGATTGATAGGTCGCCGGAAAATAAAAATGAAGAAGTTGATAGCGTACATAGTCGGCATGACGTCATTTCTAAAAGCATGGAGCGTGACCCGAGCGGCGCGGTGTTGCTTAGTAGAAAGAAAAGCGCTAGCCGCGACCGCAGCCGCAGCGAGGCGCGACGCGTACCACAGCTGAAACATCTGCAAACAAAGATAACTCGCTACGTAACCTAAAAGAGAGTTCAAATACGCTGGGCAACTACATTGAGCTTTTAGGCGATGACGCACTCGAGGAAGTTAGCGAGGGTGCATCAATAAATGAAAATATAGCTGAAAAATGTAAAAAACTATTAGCACTGGGCTTATCTTATGATATTAAACAATCACTCATTAAAAAATATCCGGTGCCTAAAAATTGCGTTACGTTAAAAGCTCCCACTTGAACGCAGAAATAAAATCACTGCTTGGGACAGGACGCAAGAAAGATTTCTATCAATGTATAACGCAAACGCAATTAGACATAGCCATTGGTATTTTAGGTAAAACTCTATCATTGATTCTAGAAAAACAAAACCCTTCTGAAAGGATGAAGGGAAAAAGTCTTGAAATGGCTGACGTATGTGAAACCGTTAGTGATGCAACGAGACTGTTGACGGATATACATCGTAACCTATCAATTACTCGACGAGTTACTCGCACTGGATCCAGTAGGTAAAAGCGTTACTAACGAAATGCCAATTAACACGTATCTTTTTGAAGAACAGTTTTCAGAAAAGTTAAAAGCCGCAAAAGAAATACAAAAATCTGCAAGAGAAATTGCGAAACCTCCAATCCAGAAGCATAGGCCGAATACTTCAAATTCGAAAAATTTTACGGATAAAAATTCTGAAAAATCAAATCCAAATTTAAACACGAGAGAAACTCACGTGCTCGCAACGAGAGGGACAACAGACAACAATCGTCGAGGAAGTAACATCGGAGGTAAGCATACCTGCTGGAAGGTTAAAACATTACGTGGAAGCGTGGAAACAAATAACACACAATCCATTTATTATGTCTCGTATAAAAGGATATAAAATTCCATTTGTTTAAAAACCTTGGCAAAAGGCACCTCCATGTGAAATGAAACTTATAAATCGAGAGTATACAGATTGTAAGATTACACTTGACGAGCTTATCGCTAAAGACGCTATCTCTAAATGCCCAAAAGACGATGGTAAATTTCTATCTTCATATTTTTTGTGAAAAAAACCATCAGGCGAAAATAGATTTATACTTAATTTTAAAAAACTAAATAAATTCATCGATGCTCCACATTTTAAAATGGAGAACATTAAAAACGCAATAAGACTGTAAAATTTTATATATTCTAAATGATATTAAATATGGATATTATATTGGAAAATAAGACATGAAAAATAAAGAATATTTTAGGTGAAGTATGCATGTAAGAATATTTCTACTTTTATTATTACAACGATATATTTATTCTTATTCAGTTATAGATTTTACATTCAAGATTCTATTATCAGATAAAATGACGGTCTTTTAATTAAACATATAATATTGAAACTCGCAATTATGATCAAAAACAAAGGCGGAATAATTCTCTGCAGACGTGCGCTACGTATCTCTTTTTGGACGGACAGGTGGTTGATGGCTCTTCCCCTCTATCAGACCGCCGGTGTCTGGCTGAATGAAACTCCTTTCTTCAGGGACCTTCTGTCGATGTGGGGCCTCTTCTATCGCTGATCACTTTTGATAAGACTACACTTGCAGGAGGAAGATGGCAATGACTCCTTCAGCGTAGCACCCAATGTCAATCACTTTCGCTCTCGCTCACAATTACACGAGCTACCGCATGTGATAAACGATATCACCCGTGGTAAACTCGATCGATATTCAAAAGCACGCGTTACAAGACTTATAAGTAAATAAATCATTATAAATCTCTATTTCTTCATTTAAAAGTACTGTTAGAGGCATTTCGGTACAATATTAATTAAATCATTTATTATGTATCACAACAAATACTACATAATGTATCTGCGCCCATACAAGGCTCGATTGTACATAACTTACTTTTGTATTAGGACAAATTGTCCGTTTAATTATTTAAATAAATAAATAAATAAATATGGCATCAATTGATATCAAAGATTCGTATTTTCATATACCCATATCAAAAGATCACCAAAAATACTTAAAATTCTCTTTCGGGAGCATACATTACAAATTCAATTGACTTCCATTTCGATTATCGATAGCGCCATATCTTTTCACAAAAATCATTAAGCCTATAGTAGAGAAACTAAGACAAAATAAAATAAAGTCAGTAATTTACTTAGACGAGTTTTTATTAATTACAAAAAATATCGATAACTGTAAGCATAATATACAAATAACACTGGATTTACGAATATATCGTTAGGATTTATCGTGAATTTCGGGAAATGTCAACTTGACCCGCAAAAAACATGCGTTTTTCTCGGCTTTACACTCGACAGTAACGATTATAGCTTATACCTCACTGACAAAAAACAACATAAGTATCTACAATTACTAAAGAACTTCTATACGTTAAAAAAATGTAAAATAATTGAAGGTCCTCGCATAATGGGATTATTAATATCAGCGTGCCCGGGTACAAAATACGGTTGGCTTCACACAAAACAACTTGAAAGAGAAAAGTTTTTAGCTTTGACAAAATTTCATAATAACTATAAAGCGAAAATGCAAATAACCGATTCAATGAAAAACGACTTAGAGTGGTGGATAAACAACATAATTTCAACCAAAACTCCAATCCGAGAAAACATTTATACACTCGAAATTTTTACAGATGCCTCCTTATCAGGTTGGGGTGCTGCTTGCAAAGATGAAAAAATAAATCGATGGTGGATGGTTGATGACGAAGAACAACATATAAATTTTTTGGAATTAAAAGCGGCCCTTTATGGATTAAAAAGTTTTGCAAAAAATTTACGTAGTTATCAAATTTTTCTCTGTATCGATAACACTACGGTGATAGCAAATTTATATAAAATGGGCTGCATACAAAATAAACTACTTGCAGAAATAAGCAGGAAAATATACAATTAGTGCGAAAAAAGAGACATTTGGATTTTCGCATCTTACGTCAATACAAAAGAAAACGTGGCTGATGAGGATTCGCGCGTCACATTTAAAGACACTGAATGGAAACTTGCTTCATGAGCATACGCTAACATTTTCAACGAATTCGGACCTTTCGATATAGATCTTTTTGCGTCTAAGGCAAACGCCAAATACCAAACTTACATATCATGGAAAAGAGACCCGGATTCTGTTTGTGTAGATGCATTTACGATTTCATAAAGCAATCTTTATTTCTACGCTTTTCCACCATTCGCAATCATATTGCGCGTATTAGATAAAGTTCAAGTCGACGAAGTCGAGGGTGTTATAGTTGTACTATCATGGTGGCCTACGCAACCATGGTTCCCACTACTCATGGAATTACTGGATTCCACACTTATTAACTTTTCTCCTGCACATGACTTACTCATTTCTTCTTCTAGGGAGCCTCACCGGTTGTCTTCAAAACTTTTTCTGGTGGTCGCCAAGTTATCAGGTCGTCAATCTTGAGAAGAGGTTTCGATGAAGAAGCAGTCATGCTAGCATCGGTGCAAGAAAGTACATTAAAACAATACGAGACACCTATACTGTGGTGGGAATTTTGTGAGAAGCTTGGAATCTCCCCCTTCGATTTAGTCGTAACAAAGTTACAAAATTCTTCGCCTTACCGAAACACAAAGAAAAGTCATACAGCACACTGAACACTTATCGAGTGGCTTTGTCGCTTCTAAACTTGAATAAATCGACGCATAGTTACGGACTATCTAGATTTTTCAAAGGGTTATCGGCGATAAAACCTCAAACGGCTAAGTACGGTTCAATCTGGGACCCATCACCTGTAGTAAACTACCTCTCATCGCAATATCCTAATCAAAGTCTTTCGCTTGAAGGTTTGACTACTAAACTTGTAACGCTTTTAGCATTAGCTACCGCACAACGGGTACAAACTCTTTCAAAAATTTCAATAGATATTATAGAGTTTTTAGAAACGTCAGCAAGAAATAAAGTGCCGGAACGTATTAAAATTTCACGCCGAAATAAAAATCAGCCCTTTTTCAACATAGCTAAGGTTAATGATCAGAAAAGTCTTTGCGTAGCTACAACACTGAAAGCATCTACTCAAAACAGAACATTTACGGGAGAATAAGAAAAAATTGTTTATTACGTATAAAAAACTGTATCATGAAGCATCGTCACAAACCATTAGTAGATGGATAAGAAATACGCTGAATGAAAGCGGAATCGACACTGCAGTTTTCACGGAACACAGTACCCGACACACAGCAACATCTGCAGCAGCCCACAAAGGAATTAATATAGAAACTATTCGGAAAACTACTGGTTGGACTAATAGTTGCAGAAGATTTCGCTTCGGCGATAATTAACAATTGAATTTAAAAAAAAAAGTTTTTCTTGTTATATTTAAAATAAATTACAAAATAAATATATTGTCATCTTCATCCATACTCAAGGGGGTTAGTGCGGTAACGTAAGAGACAAAAGTATAGCGGGTTAGATCTGCGCGCGCTGCATACTCTCTGCTAACCCCCACTCTCCAAATGTTACGCGTGACTGTACACGCATACACAGCGCCGTTCCATTTGTGTAAAGTGTAAACATACACCTGAAGTCGCGTTGTCTGTGTACACACATACACGATGCGCCTTCGTTTGTTTACACTTACACAAAGGCACGCGCGGCGTCGTTTAGACCGAGGTTACGTACGTTAAACCACTGTATCTAAAAAACGGTGAAGCTAGGCTTCCTGGAATTTCGGTATGTTCTTTTAATTGTAGTCATTAACAATATATTTAATTTTTAGGAGATTCTGAAGAAAACTTATCGAATTATTGAGCAAAATGGTAGTTTTTTCACAGTCGGCAACGACCTCTTCCGTAAGACGCCGTGTTAAAATTCGAAACTTTGAAAGGCCATATCAAAGTTTCGGTGAAGCTAGGCCTTTTGAACTTTTGATATGTTACGTATGATGGTTTTAATTGTATTTTTTTTTTAAATTTGAGGTAATTCGTAAGAAAACCGCATATAGCACTAACCTCCTTAAATCGCAAACAAGCTTTAAACAACTACCTGATTGATCTAGAGGACGAGGCAGTGAAATACAATTGGATGATCGAACGAACTTACCTGTAAGTGAAGTTCGATCGTAATTGTGTGAACTGCCTCGTCCGAATAGATCAATCCCCCATCCAAATTATAAACACATTTATAAAAATCCCAAACCCCACAAAACCAAAAGGTGCGATTTAAGTTGCTTGGCGATACGACGACTCCCACGACAGGGCCGAGCCTCGATATTGCATGCCAGCGGCACCACGGGCGCGAGGAAGAACGTTTACTTTAAACTTTGTGGCAGAAAATTAACAGACTAGCGTTACTACCTGATTGATCTAGAGGACAAGGCAGTTCACACAATTACGATCGAACTTCACTTACAGGTAAGTTCTTTCGATCATGCAATTATATTTATTATAAGAAATATATCACCACTATAATAGTGCAGAAAGCATTGGCAATATATTGGCAATGTTTCAAGTTAATATTAATTGAAAATATCAATATATTGATAATATATAGCCAATCTTACAAATAAATATATATTAAAAATAATAACAATGTATTAGCCCCGCTTTGGCGATGTGGTTTATAAAATTTACTTGTACTACTTGCCAATGTATAGGCAAACTATGGGATGATACACCCAATCTCTGTATTGTTAATATTGGAAATCGTTTTCCAATATATCCCCCATACATTATCTATACCAATATCCAACATATTTCCAATATTTTATCCATAGGTTCGGATTTCGCGCGGAATGTTATTGACGAACTAGCCTTCGGTTCGTGGTCATCCGTCTTCGCACATTACGAACTCACACGCCGACAAAAATAGCTATTTCTCCTCTTTAATACATTATCTTCTCTTGTGTACTAAACTGGTCAAGTATTTTATTTATTGCTCTATCTTCCAACGTAACTAAACAATTTAATAATTTTTGTTGTTATAAATATTCTTTTCAAAAATTAGAAACATACTTGTTATGATACAATCTTGATATTATAACAAATCAGAAATAGTACAGGTGAATTATGTAGATTTATGAATTTAGATTCATCTTTCTTATTCTATTAATTGACTATTTTATTAAAACGTAAATTTATGGTGCAATCCTATTACCATACTAAATGAATCTCTTCATGAAAGTAGGGATCGCGTATAAATTACAATGATTCGATAAGAGTCTGACTTAGCTAAGATTTCTACTACTTATTTTTCAGAAAACTAAAATAAGTCCTATCCAACCGGTTCCTTCATTAGTATTATCCAACCGTTGGCACAAGATGTGTCTTTTCCAACTAACCCGACAAGAGAAGTTCATTTTCGTCGTTTCCACAATATAAATCATTTTCAAACATTTCCAGGAGATAAGTCCTTTTCAATCACTTACGCGATACACATCTATTCGAATTGGATATAGTTAATTATTGGCATACCGGCACTTAGGGCACGGATAGACGCGACAGTGGACTTAGAGCATGCAGTGCTATAAAATTTACTATTTTAGTAGATATTTTGAATTATAAATTAAAAATATTGATACATGTGCTTTAATAAAAATAAACTAATATTTTAAAAAATACTATTGTCTTTTTATTTTCGTATGCATGCCCACTCAACAATAACATATTGATTTCTCTACTTCTTTTCGTTAAATATTCTTTTATCCAGTTTAAATATTTAAAACGTTTTAAAATTAAAGAAATTGATAGTACGGTATTGTCAAAAAATCATTTCATTTTTTTATAATTAAATTTTATTTCAAAATGCAGTCAAAAGTGTAAAGTAGTAAAAAAGGATAACATATTTACAAAAACAATTGTATTTACCGTGTATAGTATTAAATATTACATATTAGTATAGTATTAAATATTGCAGAGCATGTAAGATATTTGAAGATTCAAGTAAAATTGTTTAAAATATTGTTTTGATAATATTAATGAATAAAAATATTTCTTAAATAAAGGTACATATTCCCATACAGAAGTTTAAATTTAAAAAAGGTTGGATGCAACGAGAGATATAACAGATTCAGAGTTACAAAGTTGGTAGGTATATCCGAATAGGTTATATATAAGACTTGAATTTCACTGAATTGTTTACTAGCTATGATATATACATCTGTACTTTTGTACAAGATCTATTATTTTAATTAACCTTTTATTCTTCTTCTAAAAGAAGAGTTTTTATTAATGAAATGTCAATAGTGAACAAGAATTTTAATAAAATAATGCAGGGATTTCTTAAAAAATGAAGGTGAAGTTTTCTCGTAAATACTTAATGAAAATAAGTAACACTGACATCGACTGAAATAGGTAGATGCACAAGAATAGATCCTGACAGCGGGCACAAAATAATAGATCTACTATTTCGAACCCGCTAGATACGCATCAGCAATCAGATCCCAATACCGAATGACTTAATGATAATGAACATACGCTTGAACATTTATTTAGATAAAAAACTTTGTTACAGATTTACATCACGTTGGTTATTAATCAAACAGTGATGTTTTGACGTATGTAGTTAGCTATCATTTGAAGGGATGAGAGTACTAACAAAAATTATGATAATAGTTTTAATACATATGAGGGTGGGACAAAGTGATTTTTTTTAATCTGAATTTAAAATAATATAAAATAAAACCGTAAATTAAATCGTGTTAATTCTATTTTTTGAGCGTAAAAACCGTACAGAAAATATTAATCAAACTAATAAAAAATGTTTGAAGGTAGTATTATTAAGATGCAGGAAGGGCAGAAAAAACATGTTTTAAATACTGAGAAAAAATTTTATTTATACAAATCTTTTACTTCTTACACTAATTACCCTGTGATCTTATACCATCATAACAGCATTTTGTTATTAAAAAAAAAAAACAATCTAGATAGTAAATTCATGTATTATAAACTACGATTAGTAAGCTTATTATACCTGAATTCTTGGGCCTCGATAATGTAAAATCAATAATCCAATATAACTTTGTAGTTCCATTGACTATGCTGTCAAATACAAAACAAAATTTGATAACTTTAGAGTTTTACAGAGTGCGTTTCGATTATACTGCATTTCTTTCACATTACTTTCTTTCTTATATATACAGAAGAAATGTTGCTAATTTCATTCTATTTTCTTTCATAATTTAATGAAATTGTTCCTTTTATTCCTAGGTATATCATAAATATTTTGTGTAGTAATCCAGATGAGAATCAAAAAGTGTAGATTGTAATTTATCAAACAAACCCCACTTGAGAATAATTTCTACCGATATTGGTAACTTATACCTTGTAGCTTTTACGTCAGTCATTATTATTCCTTATAGTTTAGACTTCAGTCATTATTTAGTTAGACTTCCATAAAATTTTTAAAGCTAAGCCACGCTGTCTTTTTTTTTATTCTCTGTGTCAATGAATGTTTCATGCATCAACGTTAACAATTTATAGAGCATATCGAAAATTCGTTATTTTCATGCATAGTATTCGTCATCCTTGTTCAAGACTTTGACAAATTGTTTTAATAACATTTTTTAATACTGATGAATTGCATGTATTCTAATTAAAAAAAATGTTTGTAAGTGTTGTCAGAGATAAATGGCAAAATATACAAGAAACAAAAATGTCGATATTTGAGATATTGTAGTGTCCCTACTTGTGTGCTTGTTCCTGTTAGTGTACCTTTATAAAGATATTTGACATAAAAACATGCTAAGCTCAAAAATTATAAAAATCTATTACTATTAGGACAAAGAAGTATTTTAAATGCAATATTTTTCTCTTATTTTTATAACAGGAGTACATTTCCTGTGTAAGGAATACGTATTTTGGGAAAAAAGTGATGTTATCCTTTGAATGATATTTGACCTTGACCTCAAACTCAAAATCGAGGTTACCACCAGCGACCCCCTTTTACACGCTACAATTTTTGTGATAAACGTTTTTTAGTAATTATAATTATCTTCGGTTAATGTCTTTTATCTTTGACTTATGAATATCAAGAGCCTTTTTCAAATGACCCTAAAGGTAATTATTTGACCCTACAACATAATTTTTTTCTTTGGTTTCTGGCGCTAAAGGAGGGGGAGAGGGTTCTAATAAAACGAATGAAGTTAATTTTTCACACTAATTTAAGCAAAGTCAAGGTCACTATCAGATGGGCCCCTTTTGTGTAAGTGCGACTTTCGAAATCAAACATTCTTCATATATTATTTTAAAAATACGAAAATTTTATAGTGTTTGACTCATGTTTTTTCATTTACCTCTATTTTCATTTATATTATCCACTTGGGTCAAAAGAAAAATTTATTAGAAATAAATTTAATAACCTTGGTAAAAAATTACCGAACCGAAATGCCTTGATAATTTATTATTAGACAACTTTTTAGCTAACAGATAGGCAACAATATTAGTCAACAGTTGGTCTATAGGTGTTCGAAGTAACCGATGACGGAATCTCGTTGATACACGCCGTAGGTTGCGCCTGTATGTGTCAGAAAGCGTCGAATACGGTGATTAGATTTTAGAAGTAATCAATAACCGAGACGAGATTGTAATCCCTATTTTATTTATTTAAATAAATGAATATTTCAAAATTTACTATGAAAATAAATTTAATAAATTACAAGAAGATTTTTATGTGTCTAGTAATTTAATAATTTACTAATTTTGAATATTATGTATTTTTTGGTTAACCCACTGCAATTTGGCTAAATAATAGCCAATGGTTGATTAACAGTTTTACCAGGGAATATGCAATAAAAAATGTCACTAATAATAGAATTTTAAATAAAATTTGCTTGATCTTTTAATATCCTCCGGCAATTATAGATCACTTTATTTGATATGAATATAAATTTTTACAATGATTTCATTATATTTTGATTTTTATTAATCATATATTTTAATAATAAATATTTTTGATTTGAGTAACGGATCTTACCAAGCTTCAATTTATATTGTAAAAAAATTTAAACTAGAATCTTAAATTGATTCAGTCTGGTTATCATCTAGAAAAAATAAGCTGACAGAATGTGAAAATCTGTTGCGAAGCTAGCGAGTAAACGGTGAATTTTCCTCATATAGAAGCGCTTAGCAATTTAAATTTAAATCGCTCTTATTTTTTCCTCTGTTGCATTCGTTGGAAGAAATATTTGATGCAAATATTACGCGTCTTCGTAGTGATTTAAGCTTGCGCCACGTGAAAAATCAGCTTCTTTGGTCACGTTTCTGTTTTTCTTACTCTCTACTGTTTTTCTCATATTGAAATCCGCTTATTCTTTTTCAAACAGAGTATTTCCGAGAAATAAAGAAAGAGAGAGCAAGAGAGAGAGATGGAGAGACAGAGCAACAAAGAGTGAGTGAGAAAAAAAGCTTTTAAGTGGCATCGATTATTCTATTCACGAGCTATTCAAATTGTCTCTTCCTCTACTTGTTCTTTCCTCCTTCCTTACAGCGTATCCTTTTCCATTTCTCTTTGTCTAGTCTCTCTCTCTCTCTCTCTCTCTCTCTCTCTCTCTCTTTGGTTCTCTGGCTCACCCTGGCTTCCTACCTCGTTTGGACTCTTTTCTTTTGTAATCCTCTCTTCGTTTCGCTTTAGAGCAATGTGAAGAATGTCTGTCAAGTGATTTACGCGACGAAGAAATAAAAGTAAGTTAGGAAAGAGTAGAAGAGAGAGAGAGGAAGGAAGAAACAGAGAGAGAGAAAGTGAGAGTGAGAGAACGAAAGAGAGAGAAAAAGAGAAAGTGAGAATGAAAATACGAAAGAGAAAGAGAGAACGTCCAAAGGAGATTGGAGAATGAAAGAGGGAATCGGGGAGAGAGAGAGAGAGAGAAAACAAGAGTGAGAAAACGAATAAGAGAGAGAGAGAACCGAGTAGCTGAGGTAAAAGGGGAAGTGCCGTAGGACAGACCTTAAATCTTCGAAGCGTAAGAGGTTGGGGACCTCTATAGTTCATTGGTTTTCCGGTCTCAAATGAGTTCGACGCTGTCGCCTTCTTCACCGCTGTAACCATCGCGTTGTGTCCAATGGTGCAGGAAGTGAGATGGGGAGAGTTAGCCTTGTGGGACCGAATTGGCATTGGTCTACTTAAATGACCTCCTCGGGAAATTAACAATCAGCGGAGAATCATCATTGGCTATTACTAACTCGCTCTTATGTGTTATGCAATTATGTTTTTTCTGTGATTGATGGAATTTATATTCTTTAATAGTAATTTTTTAAAAATAATTTAAATAAACATACTAGTTTTCGACTTATTTACTTAATTTTCTGTATAAGCCCATTATACATTGCCTTTTCTCAATTATGTTCAAAGACTCGAATGTTTGTAACTTTCCACTGTCCTTATATTTATGATTTGTATCTTTCCATTTATTGGAGTTGTACTCATACGTATCATAAAAATAGTCTTTTCAACATTTAAAGACAATAATTTATCTTCGTTTATTAATATAAACTTACTTATACATTCTTGTACAAACTTATTTAAATATGTTCTTGAGCTATGCTCCAATATTACTGGTGGATATTATTGCAGTGTCATTTGCATATGACAGTATTGTTTCCCGGGAAATTCCCTTCAAGATATCATTAATATACCAGTATAAAAAACAGAAGTCCAAGAAATCGTGCCTTGAGGAACACGTGTATCCATTAATAAGTTATTGTTTTTATTACCATCTATTTTAGCTGTTTGATATCTGTTATTAAAATAACTTGAAAGTATATCTAATGCCTGTCTCCTAATTTCAATTCAATAGAGTTTATCGAATAAGATTTTATACTTAATACTATGACACTCATATCCCATATAGAAATTGTTTAGTATCAATAATTATTTCTAAACTACAAATTATACAATAAAGACAAAAATGAAAAATCATATATCAATAGAAATAAATTTCGTTTGTTCTTTCGGGAATTCAATGAACTCCGAAAACGCAAGCTTTGTCAAATACGAATTTCTTGTGAAAAATGCGTATAGATCATTACAACTAAAGAATTCAGTCGAGTAATGTTCGTGCTTCGTCTTCTCTGTCAATATACCACTGAGACTTTGCGAAAATGCCTTGTAGCTACTCTGTTATTTCCGCATTTGGATTACTGCTCAGTAGTTTATCTTTACAACGACCGCAAACTCCAGTGTAAGGTATGTGTTAAGTGTAAGACGGTTTGATCATATTTCATCTCATAGATTAACTCTGGGATGGCTGCGCACTAATTTCAGGAGACGTTACTTCAAGACAGTACTTATGTACAAGATCATGCGCATGTTTACTCCGGACTACCTCTAAGTGTCTTTTTCAGCTCTGTACCTAGGACTACTGCTAGGGACGAAATTAAAGAATTCACAATATTCCTGACGTGTACCAAAAAGACGAGAGATCTTTCCGAGAACAAGGCGCACGCCTATGGGATTTCCGGCTTGCTGAAATAAGAAAGTTTTTCCCTCTGAGCAGGTTTAAATTGCTTTGAGAAAGCATCTCCTTGACATGAACGAATCATCTGCCAAATACTATATTTGGTATTTTAATTTATGTATATATCGTCACGATAAACCTTTTTATATGTATCAATGTATGTTACGCCATTTTATATTTCGGCCCATATATGTACACGGTTTTATATATGTATGGATGTATATATTAACGTGAGTACCGAGAGTAAAAGAGAAATGTTTTGACTTATTGACAGTTTAACTTCTAGTCAACTAACATTATTCTACCTCACATTAAATTTGTGACATGACTATTTTTAATTTTGTCTTACCACTCAGTATTATATTTAATAACGTTATTAAATTGAAGGGACTAAAATTAGTCATTGACTAATCTTAATAATAATAATAATTGACTAATTTACTAATTTACTAATTTACTAATTTACTAATAATAATAATTGACTAATTTTAAGCATGTTGTAATGATATAATGAAGTATTTAAAAATACTATAAGTTTATGATGTACACTACTTTTTACAATAAATAAAATACTATAGACTAATAGTAAAAAAAACTCAAGCGCCTTTACAGAACCAGCGTTAAATCTCACAAACTATTGAACTAAGAGATATTTACAAGAATATATTGCATTGCTATATGAAGTCCTAAAGAATTCTAAGTAAAAGAAATATATATTATAAAATCAAAGATGTAACGTAGAAAACTTTGTATATTATAAAACTTGCAACATCCAGGAAAACGTAATATACTCTATGAAAAACTAAAAACTTACACTAACACCCATATAGTACACCATGTGCTTGCAGATAAACAGTTTAGAAAACGAAGCTATTTGTAGAGTACACTGCATTATACATAGGTAAAAACGCACTCGATTGCACGCTATGTGCAGTGGAGGTGAAATTGTTTGATACGTAGAAAAATCTCGATTTGCAAAGTCAGATTTTCCTCTTTCTGCCAACTTGAACACGAAAAAACGCAATAACGTCTGGGTGAAAGTCGATTCCGTCGTCTCAGCATGCAGTTAAAGCAGAAAGATAACGAGAAAGCGAGTGAGAGGGAGAGAGAGAAAGAAAAAGAGAAATCAATTGATAAATTCGGTATTAAAAATGATGAAATGAACACATTCCTTTTCATAAAATTAGCAAAGGTAAATGTACCTTTTAGTAGAAGAGCGCGAGTCGATAAACTAGCTCCAGCGGCCGTGTGTCTGAATACCAAGCAGTAGCACTAGAGGAGCGTATTCTCGTATAATGGTAATGTGTTTAATCGACGTGTCCCGACAACGACGGGTGATTTTCATTTATTTTGATATTGGATTTTAACCGTAGATTGACGATTTATTGATGTGTATTTTATAAAAGCGAGAGTACACGTACAATAACGTTCTGATCGTACGTTTTAATCGGCCGGGAAATCCGTCTAAGGTGAAATTTATTGCAAACAATATCAATATTTTTTACTTCATTGTATTTCAACATTTTTAAACTTTATTTATTGAATTTTATTGAATTCTTGCGAATAACGCTGCAGTGACCTCGCTACCTTTTAGAAGTAACATTATTTTTCAATTAAAGCTTGTACTATAATGAAACATTTTAATTTAACATTATATTTTTACTTTTAGAGTCAATAATGTATTGTCGAATATTGGCGGAAAATTCCAAAAGTTTTTACATCCACAATAAGTGATTAAAATTTATGTCTCTGTTTAAATGTATATTAATCCTCTAAAAAAAGAATGAGTCGCTGACACAACTTTAATTGTCAGTGTAAAATAAAATGTAAATTAATCTCTATATTATTACTAACATTATTAATTTTAAATTTTCTGTATTATTATTTATTAATTTTGCTTAAAAGATAACAACTATAAAACGAAAGTTTCAATAATTGAAAATAAATTTTAGTTGTTATAAATGCGCATAAATAATAGTTTAAAAATATTGAACAAAAGATAACTTCAGAAAATATTTTGTATTTTATTATAATCTTGTTATATATTTGTCCAAACAACGTATATAAAGTTAGATTTTGTACGCTGACTTCAGTATCGTATTCTCTAAATCTTTGAAAATTTGCTGAGAGTAGTTTTTTGATATTTCGTGTGCAAAGGTCAACCTGATTTGCATTTGAATGAAAAGGTATACGCTAAATCAGTCTTTGTACACGACGTGTCAAAAAATACTATTCAAAATTTTCACGCTTAACTAAAATATCTTTCTCATACTAGTATCGAAAATGAATCATGAGTACTTTACTCATTTAGTATTTCAGTGTGCAAGTTTCTATCAGCACCTAAAATATAAACTAATCTCGAACCTTGTTACCATTTTATTATTTGAAGTAAAGCTTTAGGCACATTTTTGACAATAAATTGCAAATTTCATTTAATGAAAAACATTTTTTATCGACATCATAATTTTTTTTAAAGATTTTTGAACTCTTGTTTGACCATTTAACTGCAGGAGTGGTCGAAATATCAAGCAGTACTCAAGTCGGGGACTCCACGTAACGAATTCATTAAATTTATTTATGAATTTCGCTTCTAATAAGAGCGGTCTATTTGAACTGAAATTTCCCTGCAGTTAAAAGGTTAAGGGCGGGGCTAGAATCGCTCACCGCTTCGCATCGAGTGTTGTGCCCGTAAACTCTCTCTGCCCCCCTTTTTTCCATATACCTCGCTCCACTTCCTTCCTTCTTTTCCATTTACCAATGATTTTTATAAAATTAACTAATACATAATTATTATTTTTATTTTGCAGAAGCTAGAGAGGTTTTACCTTTTTTTTATACTTGCTTTCGTCTAACACCATGTTAATCCACCATTGTAATCAAACTTTGCACACCTCGTTTAGGAAAATAATATGCGCAGCTTGTGCACATAGATTATTGTATGGATTTAGATGAAATGACCTACTTTACTCACTTGTTGCGTAAAGTACTATTATTGTGTTTTAACTCTTTTGTTGAAGCGTAAAAGGCTTAACTATGTACACAACTCCCAGACTTTGTATAAAGTAATATCGTTTATTTAATCAATCTTCAACTTATCTAAACAGTCAAAGTAACAGTACGGCAAATCAAAGATTTTAAATACATTATAAAAATTAAGTTGATATATTTTTTGTATTCGAGATAATTCTATCTATGTCGCGTCGTCCTCTTCGGTAGCCCACTTTCTAATACTCTGGTGAAAGAAAATAGAGGTAGGGAATCAAAAAAATGATGTCACGATTTACCTTTCATTGCTTCCCTGGTTTAGAATAATACAGCAAACATAAGTTAAGAAAAACAAAACATTTATTTTTTTGTCATACAGGTCAATGGGCATGTTGTCTAAAATTAAAATTTTGTTTTTGATTTAAGTATTTTTGTGTGTGTGTATATGTATGACACAACCCCTCTCTCCACACACACATATATATAAATTAAAACAGTCGAAGATAATGATATTATGTACGCAGACATAATTTTTTGTTTAAAAATTACCGTGATTTTCCATATAGCTATTCCAAAAAATATATTCATTAGTATCAATAGCGTTTCTTGAAAAAATAGTATTTTTTCTGTAGTGAATTGTTTCAACTGTAAATTTTATGTTTGAGACAGTTTTCAAGTGTTTTAAAAAACGTAAATTTCCAAAGAAGAATTTTAAACATAATCAGCTTCTATATGTTGCATTACTGTCTATTTATTCACAGGAACCAACTAATAAAAACTAAAATTTATAAAAAGATAATTCAAAAGTTTAGTATGAAATTAAAAAATTAAAACGATATTGTTCTCTAATTCGAAAACTGTTGATAGACGCAGAAAAACTTGCAACTAATTGGTAACAATGACAAACAAGTATGGCTCACAGAAAAGGGCAGGCCGAAAATCCTAGTAAAAAATTTCTAAGATCTTAACTAGAAAGTAGAGCAAGTGTAAGAGAAAATAATTCTAGAAAGACGATAGGAGAATTGAAGTTACAGTTACGATCATAGTTTCTCCTGTCTCGCACCCCCGTGAGCATCGTGATGCAGGGGGCCCAGCTGCCGGTGGCAAAGTGGACTATTCACGGGTTAAAGGCGCCGAGATAAACTCGGATAAGATTCGCGACAAGAGGATACGAGCAAGAGGACGGCAATGCTACTTGGGATTGGTCTTTGGATAACTGGAAATTCGAGATAACGGATATATGCACGGAGTTTGGGGATGCAACTAGTCTTGAGTTTCTCAAGAGAACTAGAGAACTATATACAGTGGACTGTTTAAAGCCGGGTCGATTCGAACTCGCCGGCCTGAGTCAATGAGACGAATTAATTAAGCTTCTCACTGTTGTTCTTTTGCCTAGTACTGAAGTAGAAGATGAGGTCGACCGCAGGAATTAGCCATCCCTCTTGTTCAATCAATCATAGGTGTTGAAAGTTATTATTAATATTAAAACTACACATAATTCGGGAAAACACAATTGATTAATAATATGTGACTTAATTAAGTTAAATTATCATAATTTACTATTATTAACGCGATATTTTTCTCTTTAAATTATTTAGGAAACTCAAGGAAAACATATAAAATTATAACTATATAGAAAAATATCATTTTCCTTATTGATAACTGTGGCATAAATGCTACTCGCAACAGTTTCATAATTTAGCTAGAATGAATAATCTTACACAACCTAAATGTTAACATATATATAGATCACTTTCTAGTAGAAAATTAATCATATTATATATAACTAATGCGTTAATTAAATAAAAGCATTTTTAGCAAAAATCGTTATATAAAAATGATATAAACCACTCACAAATTTTACTGTTACTTAAAATACACATTTCAGAAAATTTCAATACCAAAATTTATTTTTGATTGATACATGAACATAAAATACAATATTCGTTGGCACTCATACATATAGAAATATTAACCTTTTTGTTCTCAAATTATGCAGACCTTCGTTTCCTTATAAAAATTGAAGTATAATTCAATTTCATAAAAAATGAAATTTGATGTCCATGACTTTAGGTTCATTTATTTTTTTTCCTTCGCAGATATAATATATAGCAAGGTGGATCTCAAAAAATAGTCTCTATAAATATTAATAGAAAATGTATAATATTTTTAAAAACATGAAGAATCCGTATAAATTTACATACGAATTAATCTGTGCATAACAAAGAAAATATTTTTTCAATTTTTACTACCGAATGGTGAATGGAATATTGACTTTTCTACTTATTTTAGAAAATTTTACTTTTTTATGAACTTTCTTTTGACAACCGGTGATTAATTTTTTTCTAAATTTCATTCTTCTACAACTTTTAAATAAAAGTATTGATTTTCTACGTTTTTCCAGGTTTACCTACTTTTTACGCATTCGTTGAGGACCTCGCTTTGCTTTAAAATATTTTATCAAGACGTGTGATCGATGCTTTGTGAAATATTACTTTATTGCATAAGAGACTTTTAAACTTGACTTAAATCTCTGTAAATTCAGTGACTCTGCAGTGATAGAGAGGCGGCAGTGACAGCGGCAAGGATGACAACATCGTAGATAATGGCGACCCCGGTACCGTAAGTCCTGATGAATGGCACAGCAAAGATGAAATCCAAAATAACAAGTAGAGAGTAAAGCGCATGATTCAAGATCTTAGATTTAACTTTTTTTAAAAAGAATATGCTCACATAGGAAATTGCGTGCCAATTATGCAGAGACCTTGTACAGATTATATGTATAATTAATTCCATACTCATTAGTCTATTGTCTAGAACGTTAGCACAATTCGTGTAGATTATGTATATTTTTTTACATAAGCCACAAAGCTTTTGCTTTAGATAATCAATATAAAAATATTTGGAATTTTAATGGCGTTAATACCCTTTTTTACGTATCGACACTTTGATGCTTCTGTCAATTTTACTTTTAGCTTTTACAATTTCAATATTTTAAAATGACTGAAATGTAACTTCCTAAAACTCTTGAGTTCGATTACAGTTAAAAGCATAATGAATATTTGAAATTCGAATGTCTGAAGTTTATGTGTATATTTTTTTATATTCTTAGAGTTATCCTTCAGTACTTTAATTTCGGTATTTTGATTGTTTATTTTACTCCATTTTCTCAACCATGGTTGACGTTAAATTTCGATTTCTGAATTTCGAGAGTTTAGTCAATGTACTTTTTTAATTTCGATATTGTGATTTTAATTAACTCGAAATGAAAGAATTTTGATATTTTGGTACTCTGAATATTGGGTATTCTAAATAATGAAGTGCGCCTGACTGGCAGCAGGAAGCAGCGCCTAGGCGGTGTTAGGCTGATGTTGCCGTCGGCAGAGGATGGCTACGGATATGGCTAGCGGCTGACAGACGGTGAGCTGCTCGATGTGATGCGACCATCACGACTCGTCGCTGTGGCTTTGCAGCTCTCTTCCCTGCGGTTGGCGCTTCTCTTCTCTCTTGCTCTCTCTCGCTCTCCTCCCGTTGCGGTAGCTACTCTATAGCTTGCGGGCAAAGGTGTGCGCGCAAGGCGTATGTTACGCCGAGACGCCAGCGAACATACCACGAGATTAACTGCTCCTTTTCTCATTACCGCGTGACACCTCGCGCGACATTGACGCTGATTCTTTTCTTCTCCTTCCCTATTTCTCTCTCTTTCTCTTTCTCTCTTGCGGGGCGATTCTCTTCCGCACGACTAATTTCTTAAGGGAAAATACAACCGTGTTACTACACACGTTTATGTTTAGACATGAATATATTGTTATATACGTGTAGACATCAACTGTGGTTTCAGCGGAGGCTTTGAGACTCTATCTAACGAGGATAGAGTTAGTTACTCTTGTGGTTCAAATTAAAACCATAAAAGAAAAGACTATAATTCGGCTATCTTATGAGGAATGTGTTCTATCTCCGTCTGTAAATGTATTGGAAAAAGTTATAAGAAAAACTTCAAAATATATACTTAATATAATATCAAGAAAAAAGAAACGGATTAAATTTGACATTAACTCTGTAGAGTCCAAAAGTATAATAACGTTTTGGAAAAATTACGTAACATGTTACCTGACGCAGTTCAGATTAAAGAAATACTATAAATTAACTAAAAAACTGTAAAACTCAACTCTTGCTTAATTTTACTTTCAAATCGTTCAAAAATAACTAAATGTAAAATAAATAAAGAAATGTTTCACATTATCGTTACTTAGATAAAGGATTTTGCCCTAAACTATACAAAAAATTATATTAACCAATCATTTTTTTTAAGAGACTCATATTTAATCTTCGGGATACAAATATTCACATAATTTAGGGAGTTTCCTTATTCCGATATGGTGTTCCTCATTCAAGTATTTCTAAAGCATCAAATAATTAATTATTGATCTATCTTATTAGATAAAAATTTACATTAAAAATAAAGAATAGTATATTATTTATAAAGAGAGTAAATAAAACTCTGAGTACTGTTTAATTTAAGGAAATATCAAATTTTATTACTTGTTAAACTTCAAAATGTTTATGTACTGTTTATTTAAGTATACCACTGCCAACAATTGAAAATGGGCTATGCTAAGTATTCTTGTAAGAATGTTTGAGCAGCAACATTTCCCAAAGCTACTACATGCATTAAATAACAATAATTTAATTAACCAAATATTACCTACTTTTAAGTTAGTTCTTTGTATAGTTTGTAAAATGACCGGACTAGCGAACAATAAATATATTTTCTCTGCTGACTTACTTTTATAATGTTAATTTTGTATACTAATTACGAATTCTGTAATTTTGTACATTTACTCTGGTTAAATAAATAAATAAATACTTATGTTTCTTCTTACTTACTTCATTCCGATATCTGACTTGGATTTAGACATCGGATTTGCTAATTAGGTTTATTGTAGATGCAAAAATATTTTACTTTTATAAATTAAAAAAACTTTCTCTATATTACTTTCATACAAATTTTAAAGAAATGACCTCAACTCCCTGCCTGTACCACTTTCAATTGTTTTTTTAGTTTATATTTCGGCTAGAAATGAAATACTTACTTTTTTGACTTTATAAAAGGCGGGACATTATTTCAACGCCACGTGACATAATGCAGTAAGTAAATTTGACTTTGGTACTCGGGCTCGAAATAAAAAGTTTTTTTTTCTTTATTTCGATTTTCGCACACTTCTTTGCGTTCATTCTGCTAACTCGTTTTCCACTTCCTCCACCTTTTCCTCCCTCAATGACGTAACGAACGAAGAAGTTCAATGTATTTTCAATTGACTTTAATGGCGATGTTGGCGCACGGAATGCGGAACTCTGTAGAAAACGTAGCGTAAAGAACGTTAATGATGCACAAAGTTGAGGTCTGGGTACTGGAGGCAGAAAAGGCAAGATGCTAGCTTCCTTTTCGTATTTGAAAGTAAGAGAATTACTAGTCATTGCTGCGCTTGGTTTGTGTTAAGGAATCTTTTATAAGTTAAATTATTCATCAGGATGTAGAAGCGCAAATCTTTATATTATTTACACAAGGGAGCGGTATACTCATACCGGTGTCAAGGTCCAGAGTCACGAGAGTTTCAATCAATAAAGGGAATTTGTTTCGTAGGATTTTAGATAAAACACAGTTTATCTACTTCATATAACAAAAAATTGCTACTAATGCATACATACTGTTATTTATAAAAAATTCTAAGAAATTGGAGATCTTGTGTCTTAATGGAATAGGAGAGTATTCAATTTCAGAGTATTGAAATTTTATGATGATAGGCATATCTAAGCGCGCTTCGCGCGCCACTTTTGTTTTTGTAACTTGGCAACCCATTGCTCCCACTAAACAAATCACGAATAAAATGATTTAACAACAAATCCATCATTTTTTTAAGATAGGGAAAAATGATTGCACAACAAGTCCGTCATTTTTTAAAGGTAGGATATTGCGATGTGCGTATGAATTGCATAAAATAAGTACTTTATTGCGTAGATTAAGTTAAATAGAACTATTTACACATGGAATCATTATAAATTATGATAATTATTTTTTATTTATTTTTTTTTCAGAACATACTAAATTATTTATGAGTAGCGCAGTATTTTGAACTACGCAGCTTTAGAGTGGTAGTTTCATTTGGTTTGTAAACTGCAAGCCCTTAGGAGTTTCAATATTGAAAGTTCATAAAGGCCAGTAAAAAAACTTGGATAAACTCTAGTAAGGAAAAGAATCTTACACTTTTCTAATGCCCTTAACTGCACCGCTTGCGTCAATCTACGCTTGAGTTATCATAAAAAAAGAAAGGTCAAAAGTTTTCAAAGAAAAAACAGAACTATAATAATAAAATAATTTCCTGTAAACAAATTTGTTTTGTTGTGAAATTCAATTTAATTAAGCCATCGTTGTATTTGTGTATAGATATTAAAGGATTTTTATGTTCATAAACTTTTTAATTATATTCGTAAAGAGGAGCAGTCAACGTTTATGAGTGAAAATGAATTAAATGGCGATGAGTTAGAGACTAATTTCCGTTAACTAAAATATAAACTTTAAATTCCTCAATCCATTTAAACTACGAAATGTAGCTCACTTTATATTATTTGATTATAAATTTATGAACAGTTAAAGAATATGGGATCATGTGTTTACATCACGCGACCAAAATAAGTAATTCTAAAGTGAAAACGAACGCATTACATTTTTATATACTGTTGCAATCCAAATGCGAATGCGAGTTTTTAAAAAGTTTAGTAATCTCTGCTTTGACAGCTAATAAAATGATTCTTATAAATATCAAAGTGTATACTAAAAAACGGCTCTGTATAATTTGATTAGAATTGATAGGTAAGGCCTATTATATAAGTATAAAAAGACTATTAATTAATTAACACATCAATTCTTCAAATTATTGTATTCAATCTTTGTGTTACTTTCTAATGTTATAATGAATTGTGTCACACAACAATTTTAAATAAACAAGATAGAGATAAATTTATGAATTGATTTCATTTAAAACTTCTCTTATGTGATTACAAATCTTTGAGTTTTGACCATACGTGCAAGTTTTATTTACCAAAATCTTCAAGTTGTAGTTAAAGATTGCCTACGAGGTGTAAATTTAGTTATTATTAAAAATACAATCTGCAAAATTAATACTGTGATTTAAAAGATGAAAAAGTATAAAATTAAAAAAAATTATCAGCTGCACAGAAAGTTATAAAAACGTTGATTAAAAATCAACGTCTGTTGAAAATTGAGTTATACTACTTTTATGTATTTACTATAGGGAGAAATTTTAATTAATCATTTTAATAATTTTCTCCTTTAATAAATTCGCAATATTTATCTTAAATGTAGTATTTTCATATACTTTAACTGGCAGGGCAGATGTTATAGGATGAAATTTTCAAATTAAATTACGTCATTATGGGCATTCAGCCTGCTCCTTTCAGCCTGCTTTTAATGCATTGAAAGTACATAAACAATATTTTTTGCTTACTAATGAATATTAAATAATACATATGATGTGTAACTATTATTACAAATGCACTTTTCGTAAAATATATTATTCTCACGAAACCCTTTTTCTTTAACTGAATTTTTCCATGCTGATAGATATGATATTAACATCTATAAAACTTTGAATATTGCATCACCTACATGTAATCACAGTGACAGACAGAAGACAGAAGAAATACTAACAAGGGGCACATCAGAAATGCGGGTCCTGAATTTGGCTCAAATTCCTAGACGAACTTTCTTTTTATAAATAATAAGACACGTGTCTTAGAGGTTCTCTGAATGGAACCTAATTTTTCAGCTCGAGACAATACAATTATTCAATTTTAAATATGTTTGCTATTTTTCACATGATTTACAACAAAACTACTTAATTTTAATCTCAAACAAAAACAGTTCATGTTACATTACTTTCTTTTTTATAAATGAGTGTACAATTAATTATAATTGTACTTGTTTACTCATATTAATTGTATCTTTATGTTAGAAATGAAATAAATAAATTTTAAATATACGACAAAATAAATGTCATCACTTTATCTACCAAAGAAACTTTATGTCTGCTATATTGATTTGCAAAACATTTATTGGCTTCTTTAATTATACAATAATTATTGATAAATAGATCCTTTATATTCAATAAACAACGTTCTCCAACTGTTTCCAAATAATGTTTTTTTTTTCATGTTTCTTTAATCGATATTGAGATAACATTTATTTTGTTGTATATTTAGCATTTATTTATTTCATTTTCAACATTATAAGATTAATATGAGTACATTAAATAAGTACAGTTATCATTAATTTTACATCCATTTATAGAGAAAAAAATAAAACTATTAGTAATACGTATTGTTTTTGTATCAGATTAAAATTAACTGATTTTCTGTTATAAATCACGTAAATAGCAAAAATTTTAAGAATTCGATAATTGTATTGTCTCTATACCTCAAAAGCTAGGAGATATTCAGAAAAATCCTGAGACACGTGTTTCATGATTTATAAAAAAAAAGTGCCTCCAAGGGTTTCAGCCAAATCCAAGACTTGCATCCTTGGGCCCCCCCTTGTAAATGCAATCAATAATAGACAATATTAATTGCTTTTCATGGATTTTTTTCAAGTTAAATTAACAAAAAAAAATTTAATTTACCGATGATTTTAACCATTCTTGAGTTTCAATGTTATTACGTCTATTTATAATCTCTAGTATTTTTTCGTTGCATTTACGACCTAGTTGTAAGGAAAACTTTTTGTAGAATCGTATGTATGTGTGTGGAATCACGATTTAAAAATTTTTTTTCGAGTAAATTTTTTGCGTAAGATTTTTCTTATCTAGTATAGTATCTGAAATGAAAATCTGTAGTTGAACAGGGTCCATCGAGTGATTTATTTTTTTTTTTAGAGTAACTTATAGTTCGAACACATTTTCGGCAAATTTCGACGAAATATTCATTGTAACTAACGTGTTTGGAGTGAAATACTTTCGAAACAAAATTAATTACTGGATCGACGCTTTTCAACTTCAGATTTTCATTTTAAATACTATAATAAACAAGAAAAATCATGCGCCGAAGGATCCGTGAAAAAAAATCTTAAAGTCGTGACTTCGAGTTGGATCGCGATTTTTGTGCTAATTGTACGTATATTTACCAAAAGTAGAGTAGGCCATTAAATGGCAGGCAGCCCCGTGAAGACAGAAAATTTTTCGTCCTACATCACATGTGCACCTTTGTTGACCTGTTGAAATTCCTGTAAACGATGACACACCTGAGTAACTTATAAGCACCTAGGTAATTATGGCCGTTAAGTCTCTTCCGATGTTGATGACTTGTAAGAGGTTCCCTCCGTGAAAGAATGACCGGTACACATCTAATGTTAATAACCTCGGTCTCTTGCTAAATTACCTGGATTTTGGGCATATTTTCTGAGCGTAGCTGGTTTTTGCTCTTTCGAAATCAGTCTGCGCAATCTGCTCATCGATCATAAAGCACAGTGAGCCCATCGTTGCTATGATGTCCCATTTCCATAAACCTTCTCCGCCTTAGCGACGGAGGTGAAGACCTAGATAGGAAAGCACGCCTTCGTGTCAGTCAATCTAATTCTCATTTTATGGCAGTTAATGTAATTTTCGTTCGTGAGAAGCGCTGTCCCATTAGCCGCCCATTGATGTTGGCCGGTGACCCAGTGGAGGAACCGCAGCGCTGCGCTGTTAATCGATTGGTGCGCAGGACTGCGATGCTTCTCTTCTGAGGCTGTGTAAGTGATTCTGTTTTCGACGAACTTCTGCGTGCACTACCCAATCGCTTTGACTAGGTATGGGTTCATGATATTCTGCTCACGACGTTCGGCTACAAGTCCAAGTAGGCGGTCCTTACGGGGAAGTGGGGTTATCAGCGTAAGAAATAAATCCCACGTCTGTCTCTCCTTTCTTCTACTTTAGTTCTTTTCTGGCAGATAATTTATTGGCACTTTTGGAAACTAAATATGAGTTAATTATTATTAGTGACTACCTCTCGTTCATTTTTTTCACGTTTTTCCAAAAGAAAAATTGACTTGCCGTTAAAATGAGGCCATAAAACCGTTTTTCTGGGTTCCAAAGTTTTTTCGTCTATTTATGACCTATAGTACAAGGAAAAAATTATTGCAGAAGTATGCCTCCAAATTTTTTTCGCTGTTTTTGCAACCGTGTTAGGAGAAACTTTCTGTGAAATTATACACAGACACACGCACATACAAACGAACCCAAGGCACGTAATTGGGAGTGCACGTTGAGCCTGAGAGCACTTGAATTTTTTTTATTTTATTTTATTTTTTTTTTTTTTTTAAGTTTCAATATTATTCAATTTCAATATTATTTTTATATTTAGTAGCCGTGCATTCTTTTGATACAAGTATTGATCGATAAAATTTTGAGACTTTTTCTATTTTATTATGTTTTTTCGTATTGCTATTTCTCCAGTGTAGTAACTATATCTACTTGTTATTTATAAGAGATTTCATGAATGATACACAGATACACAAAAAGAGAATTTCTAGGAATGGTCTCTATAAATATCAATAGAAATCGTATAACATTTTTAAAAACATGAAAAATTCAATTTTCAGCATTTACATACAAATTAATCTGTTCAGAAAAGAAATACTTATGACGTCACTTTTTTTCAATTTTTAAAACTAACTGTGGCGTCAAATATTGATTTTTCTACTTATTTTAGCAAACTTTACCTTTTTTATGAAGTTTCTCTTGACTTCCTATGATCAATCTCTTTTTTCAAATTTTATATTTTGGCAACTTTTAAACAAGAGTATTGATTTTGTTCGTCACCCAAAGTTTTCTTTTTTATTATTTCTTATTAGGTCAAGTTTTCAAGAAATTTTCGTTAGAAAGTTCAAAAATTAGTCAACAAATTTTTTCTACTGTTATGTAAAATGAGCTAAATTTTGGTAATTTGAATTTACTTAAAATTAAAATAAAAATTTTTGTAACTATTGTATGAACATGCACACTGCGTAATCAATTGACAGAATAACTTTATTCCAAAAAGATCAAGTTAGCGATATTTTCAACATTTATTTATTTATTTAATTTCCAGAGTTACAAATAGAACATTTGTCGAATACAGAGTATATTTATAATACATAATAAAACCACTATATCGCGGCAAATTCTTCAGAGGAAAATAAATTCCTGTTCGCAGGTCCGGATTAATAAAATAAAGAATAAAAATAAAAATAAAATGCTGGTTTAGTTATACTGCTTTCTAAACAGTAGTAACCTCCAGCCACTCATCTACACATCCACTCATACTACATGTGTGTCCATTTCGGACTTCGAGTCGTATACAATTTTATTTAAATATATACAAGTGATATAATCTTTTGAATAACATAACAAATTCATTATTAAATATGTACTTAGAAAATTCGATATACAGTAAAATATTCTATAATTTGAATTTATAATTATACTAAAATTTACTTAAGATTATATTGCACTAGACTGTTTCGAGATTCTATTATTTTGTGATTTGTATTTTGATTTTTCTTAAAGATTATATATTTTCGTGATTCGTATTTATATATAATTAATAAAATAATTATTAATTCGTTTGAATTTAATATTTTTGATGGTTTTCAAAACATTATCTCTTTTTGACACACTATGATACATTTCATTTATTCGAAGTTATATTTGTTTTCCTGCATTACGGAAAATTAAAAGCATCCCTTTTCTCTATAATTAATTTGATGCATTTTGGACCGTACATTATTTCAAGTATAGGTGTTAAAAATACTCATTTTTGATTCAAGCAAATATTTCATCAATGGATTATTTAATTTCATTTTTAAATCGTCTGAAAGTTTTTTCATTCTTGTCACAAATTCTAAAACAATCACGTTGATGAGCAATTTGAGTATTTAGCTCTTCAGAGCAATATTTAAAAACATTAATATTACAAACATGTATACTCTAAAGAAAAATAGAAAGTCATACGGTATACAAAGAAAACATAGGTGAAGGGAATGTGAAAAAGTTGAAAAAGAAACAAACAGTGGCAATCGGCTACTGTAAGTCTAACGTGCATTGTCTCCTCGTGTCTCAAATCACTACAAAAGCGTTGCAAATAGGTCGGCAAAAAAAGGACGACAAAATGTACGCGTGTACGGAGCTGTATATAGGAAGTATTCTCCTTTTCCGAAACGCAACACGTCAGGGTCGAAAGTACCTCTTACTTAAATTGCCACGAACTTGCGTCTCCCTTGTACAAAAAAGAACAATATAAAAGACAAGAACAAAGTGGAGGAGGTAAAGACTGCACTACATTTGTGTATATGTGCACGCGCGCATTTGTGGTCGTACATCGGTCTACCTAATGGCACTTGGCTAGAAGGGTCGCAAAAGAAATAAATCCCGGGTCAGAAAGTTCACCCAGACCGTCCAAACAAGCCGAAACTTTGCCAATACACGGGGCGGTTCCCCAGTCGTGGTCCGTCGCGCTATTTCATCATTGCGCGCCACCTTTGTCTCACTTCTTCCCTGCTCTTTCTTCTCCTTCTTCCTACTTCTCTCGCACGCGCACACACTTCACCCCTTAGTCCTTCACACAGTAATGGAACAGAATGTGCATTGGGATATAGGAAAAGTTTGTGTGCCGACTGGGATGGCACCAGCTCGTGTATACGAGGGCGTTAAGACATTAATTAAGAATTCGACCCAGATCATCGCATTAAGAGGACCAGTTTGTGTAGAAATGTGAAAAATAATTTTTTTTTATATTTCTCATTTCAATAACTAATTTTTCAGACAAAGTATCTTCATATTTTATTGTTGGAATTGCATTTTATTTTGGAAGTATAACAAAATTTAGAATATTAGAAAAGATCCTAGTGAAAACAATAACTATAAGAAAAATGTGAAAAGCTGTAGTAAAGACTTACAAAAGTATGATAATATAAACGAAATTGTACAAAATTGTGAATTTTGATCAAATTTAGAGCATATTTGATACTGTTATACTTATTGTTAGATACATTTTTTACATTTCATCATATCTAATAATATCTAAAAATTATGATTTGACATACCTTCTATGTTTGACATTCTCTCAATGCTTTCGTATTTTCTTTAAATTATTTCAACTTTGCAATCCTATCTTTAAAAAAATGATGAATTTGTTGTGAAATCATTTTATTAGTGATTTGATTGGTGGGAGCAATGGGTTAGATTACAAAAACAAAAGTGGCGCGCGAAGCGCGCTTAGAGAAGGCTAGAATAATCAGAAAAGACAAGTAGCGGCGGCTGTTGCCAGTTTATAGTGTGTCCGATTCGCGTGTTGACGGCCATGGTTGAAGCCCAAGCCTGTCATTTATTATTTAGAATTTTTTTAAATCTTCTAATAAGTGACAAAGTTTATCACGTTTCTGTCACATATATTTAACTTATAACCACGCATTTTCCACAATAGCCAGACATAAATTTTCAAAAATAATCGATTAACTGCACAGCTTTTTGTAGTTAAAATTATAAAAAGAAGTTTTAACTTCTCTTGTGAGAAAATTGATATAAAAAACGCTAACATGTTCAGATCTATTCTGGTTTCTTTTTATGTTATGTCAATATTATTTTTAATTCATACAGTTATTATATTTTACATTGATTATTGTCTTCTAAATTCATTGTGCCATTCATTATATTTATACACGAAATAACTATTATATTGTTAATTCTCAAGAAGATTTGTACATCATGCAGGTAGATTGAACATTTTTCTAAAGCATATTGAACTACTAATAATTCTTCAAAATAAGTGAAAAATTTTGTTTTGTTAATTAATTCAAAATCCATGTATACCATTACTCCTGTTTTCCACATTCTAACCAGTATTATATGCAACTGTAAAAATTTCCATCCGATGGTTATTTGAGTTTACTGAATATTGTTACTTCCTTACACTTTGCAGACACTTTGTAAGATCATACAAGAAATTTTCAAGAAAATGTAGTTGAAATGTTGTTTATAATTTATGATTGAAATAAACTTTTTTTTTAAATATTGGAATGAGTATGCGGTTGTTTGTGCATACATGCGGGTATGCATGTATATGAGTGTAAACTGATATCTTGACCTACTAAACCGATTCTAGCTGAACCGGGCTTATTTTTTTTATATTTTATTTAGGCTCGTAAACTAAAGATTCATTTTATGTTGAACCAAATTGTTATATATATTATAGGCATCTATTTATTATACTGTTTCTAATATTATTTCTTTCGTAAGTATTTTCCATCCCGATGTTTTATAATGTCGATTTAAATCATAAAATAGAACACATTTACTAAGCCTATGTGAATTACTTGTTGCCTATTCAACTAATTTGTCAACATTTTTATTATTACAAACAAAATAGGTGAATCATGTGAGGTGTTATAAGTATAGAAAGTCAGTGCCATAGTAGATATGGCGTACCAGACTTTTCATTCAGTTGCAATTCACATGTAATTTCAACATTGAATATCATTTATTTAAAAGAATACGTAATGATATTTCAATGTTTTCGAATAAAAAAAGTTTTAAGATAAGTAATTAATAAAAGCATCATTGATTTAATCATGCACACCTACGAGTCGAGACCAGACGCGTGCAGGAGATTAAGCCTTCTCTGCACCCAAAATTTTGCGGGCAGCACTGCTCGACGTGCGTAAGTTAATATAACGTGCGGTTACTTTTACCTGCAAAATAAGGCAAAGCACGTGCCTGGAGTGACGGCAGACCGGGTACTACGTGTATAAGAGTGGCAACATCCGCAGCCTTGTGTCTTTACCGCACGTACTAAATTGCAGCTATGTACGTATACGTGTACATATATACATCAGTTGGCACGGCAGGTGCAAAAATTTTATTCTAGAAATACGAGGCTTTTCGATTCAGCTTCACTTTGTATTACACGCGCGACCGTATCCAGAGATATGTATCTGAGATAGAGAAATAAAATCCCGCAGAGAGTGATTTGGTAAATTTCTCTCGAATCCTCAAGGAATTTCGTTTATAAAACCAAATTAAGGAGGTATTTAACTTTTTGAATGAAAAAAAAACAAACTTGATTGTACATAAATCACATTACTTACATTGTCACAAAATTCTGTGGAAATATTTATAAACAATTTTACAGTAATACGATCGGTATAATGTTACCATACGTTTTAGTCACCTGCTTCAACTGTTTACTGTTTCACCGAATTTCTGAAGTATTTTCCTTGTGCATACAAATTTTCTAGAAATTTTATACAAATACTTCTGCAAATTTTGTTATACTATAATTACGTGGACTATTAATACATTACATTCAGTAACTTAATTAACAAGACACAAAAAGTGCTTTTTGCTTTTGCAGAAGCAACATGACATGAATAACCTGAAAATACAGTCTTCCATAATTTATAAACAAAAATAAATAAAAAAACCATTTAATATTATCAATTTGGCGAGTTGATATTTACCTAATATAAATGAATCTTTGCAAACTTTTATTACTTTACAAAAATTTAATATTTACCAGTTTGAAATGGTATTTAAAGCTTTTTTAGATTAAATACCTGTAAACTGTAGGAGGAGAAGAGGATATTTTTAAGATTTTTTTAATAAAAAAAAGTAAAAATGTCCATAACAGTGAGTTTTTGGCAGCGTTGGAATCTAGTTTTTCTTCTTGTTTGAACATCCAAAAATATATCCTTAAGGGGGGAGGGCACCTTTGAATTCTTCCCATTAAAATGATCTGTAAAAAAGAAATTTAAATAATTAATAAAATTTTGAACTAATATACTAAAAGTATGTTAAATTTATGACAAAATAAGCCAAAAATGGAAATTCTAGACATACTTTGTCCCAATATATGGACATTTCAAAATTTAGAGTTTGCCATCACCTGCAGATTCACAGAGGTGATGGATTTTTATCCAGTTAGGCTTAAATTGTTGGTATTTTATGTAGTTTAGGGCTGAAGAGTTGTACGTATCAAAATTATTTTAGTAAATAATTTTTTACAGCCAAAGACTGTTTAAAATTCATAAAAAATTCAAAACTATGATTTTTAAGCAATTTTTGGCTGTAAAAAATGATGTAGATACACACGCAGGCATGTATCGATCTTTTAGAGTCGGAAAATTTCTTTGTTACAAAGTTTTCTTTTTGAGAAAGCAAAAATGGCACGGCGAAACTCATCGTCTTGTCTCTAATCGTCCGTATGTGACTGGATCCAAACCGATTAGCGTCATTTCATTGTATTTTCCACGCACACGTAACAGTATATGATCTGAAAAATGAATAACGAAAAAATTCTGGTCAACAGCATATAAATGCTAAAAACCATTAAACAAATTCAAAAATGTATTATGTTTCTCCAAAAAATTTTATTTTTAGCTCTTTGGATCATAACTATAGTAATTTCCGATGAAAGCTTCGAATTCATCTAAATCCATCGAATAGTTTTCTAAAAAGAAAGTACGCACCAGTCAAAATATTGAAAATGCTACGTTTCTGAATAAAATTGGCCTGCAAATTTTACCTTAAACCATCTTATGAAAAATAATGTCTATTTATGAGACATATATGGTCGAATATTAAAATTAGATTTTTCTATTTATTTTACCTAATTTCTACCTTAAAAACCTTTATTGTAAGACTGTTTTAATATTAATCTCAGAAAATTATTTGATAACTGTATAGTCCACCAAAATAAATCTACCGTCACAAAAAGACTTTCCTGTGCATCGTGACAAAGACTCCGGAATGGTCACATAACCCATGGTTACAGTCTGTACGGTAATTTTTTTCCAAGAATTTCACTATAATGTTTCTGGGAGAATTTTATTCTTGTAGAAAAATTGCGTCGTCGCTCCACTCACTTGTACTAGGTACACCTAGTTTCATATACTCACCAACGTGGACGCTGCTGCTGGACAAATGATATTAAATAATGTATAAAAAATTATAAGATATAATGAATTAGTATTTTAATCAATAATTTGAAATTTTCCTTCTCTCGAAATAGCCAATTTATCAGCAACAATAAATATATAAAAAAAAATGTTCTTAAAAATGATAAACTTTATTTTGGACTAATAAAAACTTCAAATGTAATTCCCGTTTGAACTTTACTTCTCTCTAGTATCTGCGCATACAGGCGCACTTCGAACGACCAAGTATCTGCGTTTTTTTTTTATTTTCTACCAGCACACGTAGAGCTATCGAAAATGAAATTTATTTTCTGCGTTTTGCAGGCAATTTCAAAAGTGCACGCAGACACGGTGTTACGCATACATACATCGAAGCGTTGAAAAATATTGATAATCTCTTCTCTTTTTCCTGATTTTACAATTTATATATAACCAGCTCCTCTATCGATTCTGGAAAGCAAAGCTAGTAAAAGGAAGAAGCGGGTAAGCGTTAGTGATATCCGAGAGAGCGCGTATTGTTTCACGATCAGGGAGTGAGAGGCGAAAAAAGAGCAAATGAAAAGAGATATCGAACCAAAACGCGCGCGTGCCGACGTGTGGAGGTGAGAGAGTGAGCGGGGAAAAAGCATCTGAAAGGAAGGCGAGGCGACCACATTTGAGGCTGCAGCCCAGTGTCGCAGGAGTGCAAGAGAGCTCATCACTGCAATCGTCGTTATGCATGGTATGCACGCTTCTACTCAGCTCATTATGAGATGGCCAGCTAATGAAAGTGACTGGCATTAGGGTGATATTCAACCACAGGATTAGCCCAGAGAATACTTAGAACTCGGTCTTTTTGAACTTCGTTTCGGGAGATATAATAGAATTGCAAAGATTTTTTATCATTCATCCTAAGATATCGATAAATAGCTCACAGTTTTTGTATTCATACGACTGTAGTCTAGTTTCCCAAATTTTAAACTTTAATAACTTTTAAAAACAGTTTTTGAAAGATTTTTATGTAGCAAATTGTTGTCCACTAAAAATGGTTATATATTGATAACACAGATCTACAAAAATCTAAAAGTGGTATGTGCCACTAGACTACCAGATCTCCGTCCATTTTGACCTCGTAAATTTCATTTCAAATTTAAATTAGTCTACTACGTCTGAATATTGAAATATTTAGATTGTACAATATTTTAGATATCTTACCGAACTAAACAAAAAAAATTACAACACAAACTACTTTTTCTTTTTGTGGACCTGTCTCATGAATTACTGTTATTATTATTGTTTATTGTTATATAGTTATTGTTAAATTTAATTTATTTTTTAAAGTTTTATTCGTTCTCACTTTTTTAGATGAGCCACTTACAATAATAATCTCGTAAACATGTTACAATAGTTGAATGAAGACCTTCAATTTGATTTTTTCAATCATAATCGCATAACATATAAGTTCCCTTATTTCATTAAAATATACAAAAAAGATTTTTTTATAACAGGCAAACTTAAAATAAAATATTTAATACCTTTCTAAATATTATTCAATTTTAAAAAAAGGAAAATGTCGAAATAAAATTTGCAAAACATTTTTAAATAATTTTTATACAAAAAGAAATTTTATTATATAAATAACAATTTTAAATATATCGGGAAATGAAAAATTTCAAGGTAAAAATCAAATTCTCAATATACTCTTTAGTCATTTTTATGTAAAAATAAATTCGCAACATGCAAAACGTTATTGAAAGACAAGTTTTAATTTTCTTATAATGATTTATTACAAAACAGTTTCAAAGTTTTACTGTAAATATAACAATATTATAAAACAAATAGTTCATAACTATAATACTAATTATTGAATTAGCATAATTATTGTTTAACTATGCTATTTTGTAATTATAATTATTATTATTGCAACGAAATTATAGATTTCGGAGAAATAGCAAAAGAAGCTATGGCATCCGAGATTGAATCTCCGTTCGAACGTGAGTCGAGGAAAGTTTTGTTTAAGCCTTCCTCTTGGGAAGACATATATAAGAGAAAGTAAGAGATTTTCATTCCAAATAATCGAGCAATACTGGGGATTAGTTTAAAACCAACAAGACTTGGTATTTATATTTCATATTGGATAAAAAATATTTAAGTTATTTTTAGATTTTTTATCGGAGGCTAAACTAACATTTAGAAGAGCCACTATTTAAATCAGAGAACTCCGTACATTCGTACAGAGGTAGATGTGACGACAATGCAGAAGGCAATATAGTCATCTATATTATGCATTCTTTTAAACAGATGCTTATTGATTTAGATTCAAATAGTAAAGAATTGAAGTATATATTATGCAATTTATACAAAAATAACAACTTCATTAATTTAGGTTGCAGTTACATCTCTCCATAAATGTTATTTTCATAAAATGAAGCGATTAAACTATTTGACTCGGTTTGTCATTTAAATATTCTTATTTTATCCGGTAATTTAAATGTACCTAATTCTTCCTTGGACAGTGATCTTATGAATAGTAAAGAGAATAAGTGCTATTGTTGAAGATATGATATACCTACACTTAACTTTGATTCTCCGCGTATCACAATTTTTACTTATATTAAAGAGATAATCGTCTGAGATAAATTTGAAGATTATTTTATGACTTCATTTAATTTAAATAATATATGAAATATAAATAATTATTTAAATGGTATAATAAGTTTATTGAAAGTATTTATGCTAGTCTGACTCCCAAACTTGTTCCAGAACGTAATCCAAAGTGATTAATGATAAATATACAACTGCAGAAATATTTGAAAATTACTAGGGGTGTGTTAAGTAGTTTATGTAATAAATTTGAATATAACAAGTAGTATGAATGATGAAATTGTGTATTGAAATCACTTACATTTTCTAACCAGTACATTAATTTAGTAAAGTAAAAAGGTTTAATGGCTTAAAAAATATGTGACACAGTATTACACAAATTCCCAATTTGAGAGTTCCGGTTGCTGTGTATAACGAAACGGTTTGACTCTTAATTAGTTTGTGATCACCGAATTAATAATAAAAAGGTCCCCAGGCTATCTCCTACACTTCCATCCTTTATCTCAATCTTTCCGACTGAAACTAATATCTGCCATTGACGAGATTTTCGCGTACGAGCCATTACGTGACTGTTATTCTCGCACACTCGCTTAAAGATACCAATGAAATAGTGAATATGCACTAGTGAATTAGTAGTTATTTTTCACTAATTTCTTCGGTGAAGCAATTTTTACAAATTCATCTTTATAAAATACAAGAAAATAGGAGATTACATAAATATTTTTTTGCAGAACTCACTTTCTGGTCCTTGTTTTGCGCTTGCGAAATACCTATTTTACACACGGTTTGCGCGAAATACGCGCGTACACAGATCAATCTACTTGGCGAACCCATAAATGATAGACGGATGGTAAGAGGGCGAGGAGTCGTGTGATTGTTCGCTTTCCTCTGGCGACAAACTAAACCCGTACAGGAATTATCCACTTCATACACTTATATATCGAAATATACTATTTTCCAACAAAAGTCGAGACAAAAGTGAATGAAACTCGGTCAAATGAAATGTTATTGAAATCAATTTTTTTTCCTGTTCTTTAGGCCTTTCTAAATATAAAAAAATAGAAACGTAATCGATTTGATGGTATTATTTTTTATGAAAATAATTCTATGTTTAAAAAATAATTAGAAATAAATCGTTTCACAAAAAACAACTTGTTGTAGTCGAACAATTGATATTTCACTATACATTAATGTATAAGCATGTTTGCTTTGAATATGGCACAGAAGTAATAAGCGTGACCCGACTAATATCTTCCTAATTTGTTATTTGTTACGTTTATACGGGATAGCTAAACTTTGCCTACTTTGTCTTGTTCCGTTCCAGCCGTCACGATGTGCTGGAGGCTAGTCGTTATTCCAAGCCGCGTAATTAATACATAAAGAATAAAGTTCTTTTATTACGTTAAACATAGAATATGTCTGCTCATTTACCTAGCCTCACAGCTTAATATATAAACTTTGAAAAAACAAAATGAAACTAGAGAACGAGAGCTTTCATTACATGAGTTTGAAGTTGTTGTTAAAATTCACAAAATACTGTAAATACGTACAAATTTTTTACCCTAACCTTTGTCAACTTCAAACTCATGTAACTTCTACAGGAATCAACATTATCAAATTTTGAAAAAAGATCTAAAATTTCTCGCTTTCTAGTTTCATTATTCAAAGTTGATATTGAGTTGTTTTATGTGAAATGATTCAGCACAAAACTAGAACTATTTTTAATCATTTAAAAAAAATGAAATTCTTATCAGAAAAAAATAATACCATTAAATTGATCATGCTCCTATTTGTTTTTCTTTATTAGAAAAGACTCATAAAAGAAGTACAAATTTTTTGTGTATCCTTTTTAAGTCGTATAAGAAAAATAATTCTTGAAATATCTCATATATGTTTAATGGAATAAAGTAAGTTATAGTTGGACTCCTGCAAATAACTCGCGGGCGTTAATAACCCTGATTGCTGCAAGTTCAAGTTGCAATTTTTCTGAATATCCAGCTAAAAATTGTGTTTTATCCCTGATTTATTCCCAGCGGAAATATAACCGCACTTCTATGCTCCTTTTTGTTTTTTACCCTTTACAGTGATTTACGACCAGAGCCGTGCGAGCATTTAATAACGCGAATAATTGTCTTTAAAACGCGCACTTTAAGAAAAATCTTTCACTTAACGATACCGATGCAAAAGTAGACTCTTTAATTATCTCATGTAATATTTTGCGCTCGAGCGAAGCGAGGTTTAGATTTTTCAGACAATACATACATATGACCGCTGCCTGGCTACATTGGGTTTCCTTGCTCTAGCATGTAAATCTCTAACAATTATAATTACGATGTGAAAGAATACCTGAACAAATTGAAAAGAGTTTCTTGGTTCGGAGTTCCCAGTCTCTGTGAGTAAATTAGTACCTTCAAAGCTATATTAACGACTTAGAGATCATAAAATGGAACATTAACATTTTATCAGTGGTTCTACTTAAAATTATACTAAACAACGTAGCTAAACAACAGTAAAAGCATGATTTGATAATTTTACTAAAAAAGCTTTTCATATTTCTCGGCAAATGTTTGTAGAAATAAATTTCATAACAGAAGTATCAGGAAAGAACTCATGCAGATGAAAAGAAATAGATGGAGTAAAGTATAACGGACAGGCGATTATGGAAAATTAAGTTTAAAGCTATGTATAGATAAGTCAAAATAAGGAATCGTTTAACAAAATATGAATGAAATGAGAGAAAAGTGGAAAGAATCAAAGAAAGGTATTATTTTTGAAAGGGTGCGTTGGCTGCAGCTTTGGTAGATTGGCACTTCTGCCTCTTCTGTTTTTCTCTTTTTCTCTTATTTTCTCTCTGCTTTCGCCGTTGGTAGATAACTCGCTTGGCAGAGATCCAGAAATGCTAGGATCAGCATTCCGATAGGGTATTCGTCTTGCTTTATACATTTCACAGAAAATATTTCTTGATGCGTGACTGGGCTTCTATACTCATGATATTTTATAGATATATTTATACTTTGATAGATACGCCTATATGCTTTGATGTGATATACCCATGGGAAATTTACGAGAGATATTTAAGAAATAAATGTTGGTACATTTTTCAAAATGTTATTGCATAATATTTGATTTGAAGCTTTTGTAAATCTTTATGACTATGTATTAATACTTTAGTTTTTCCTTTTATGTATGACGGAGTCCAATGAATGTACAACTTCAGCGTCTATGAAGTTAACACACTTTACATGCCGAATCAAAGGGCTAGATTGAATAACTCGGTCCTCGTACCTATAGCCGACTTGAACTGCAGCTAAATCAATGCTAACGTTGATTGACGTAGACGAGGTCATGGGAGCGCATTTATAACTAAAAAAAAGGTAAACTTTTTGCAAGTATAAAACTTCAAACGAATAAGTTCTACGTTATTATTCAATGTATAAATATCTTGAGATTTTTGTGAATATTTGTATATTTTCAAAAAAATGGCTTTTTTCAGATAACTCATAAATCATATTTCCGAGGGTTTAATATTTGAAAAGATTAAAATTCAGAATACCATTTGTAAGCGACGCGACAGGGATCGGTTATATATGCGCACTCCCATGTCAACTGCTCCAAGCGTAGCAGTCATTACTG